>CAIGRF010133465.1:0-10402 GCA_903798235.1 Fraxinus ornus | reverse complement strand
ATCCAAATATTTGTTAACATCGGTAATGTCAACCATGGTGTAATAAAAAAGTGTACAAATAACATAATCATATGCCCAATTGCACATGTAAGCTTAAAAAAGTACAATTTTTCCTAGTACTCGATTCGAATTTTAATTCACAACTATTACCCATTTATTATTTACTCATTTTGTAAAATTCATTACTATTCCTCCAAAAAAAATTACCAAGAACATATTAGATATAACAAAAAAAAGTTGCCACATCCTGCAGAGGAAGTCTATTCCTAGTACAATGTCTGACCGATATTTTGTTGAATTAACATTTATTTACGAACATTCTGTATAACATTACAGCACTTCATGAAACAAAATTTAACAAACTATATATTCAAGCATTACTATATCCTTATAACTTACATTCGATATATTATTGTTGAGTTACATTCAAATATATGGTTGTAAGCTTTTGCTGTAGTCGATCTCAAGCTAATAGCTCGGGATCTCAAAACCATATGTTCTACATTCCTGTGATTGGCTATATAGCTCCAGCTTACGATAAGCCAAACTATCGCTCAACTTAATCGCCTTCATAATGAAGGACAAGCAAGTACAATGCAGATTGCTAGTTCCTGCTACTCCGGGAAGTAAAACAGTTACAATTTTGAACTATTTCTAGACGAATACACAAAATAACAATTACTTGGAAACAATCTTAAGATGAAAATATGCAATTACCTCGGGATTATGGGCAAATATATTCAGGAAAATTCACCTTGCCAAGATAAACAAGTTTCATTTCCTCTCTCCAAATCTGTAGTGACGCAGGTCAAAATTTAGAGTTAAGTTTTCTCGAGGAGAGAAAGGTAGCGGATGCAATACACAATTCAAGTACGTACCATATCACGAAATTCCAGCCGAATATGAGGGACATTTGTCTTGCGAATGTCATTTCCATCTGGGCCTCTGTTGAAGTACTCCTTGCCAATCCAGTGCGCCTGAGATAAGAAATTCAAGTCTTAAGCAAAAAACTAAGGAACTAAAAGTTGAGGTCACCAAAATATGGGAAATTTCCAGAAATGCCATATACCTTCAAAGCATGTGAAAAACCAGACTGATACACTGAATTACGGGCAATCTCACATAAATCACACGAACTCAACTTCCATACCTGTAAGAAAAAAAACGACAAGGGACGTGTTAGAATTTTATCAATCAAAACCATACAATGTGCAGAGCACTAGAATAGGAGTACTCACAGAAGCAGCAATACTGTACTCTTCCACCAGGGGCTCTTTAGTTAAGTGGATTTGTAATGGATCATCAGTCGAGAGGGAAACGTTGAGACCTCTCAGGAAAAACAGTGGAAATGGATTCCGATGGTAGTCTAAGAATAAAGAGTTGTTGCTCAAAGGAGACATAGCCAGACCAATCTGATGATTAATCCGTCATTCTAGACCATTAGAAACAGTCATATGATCAAGTGTATTTACTTATTTCTTTTTCATCCCCTTACCTGAGCTAGGTAGTACAGATATTGAAGTACGGGAGATTTTCTCAAATTGATCCCATGTGCAATATTGTGAGCAGTGAGAAATGTTGCAGCAAGGTGGTCAATGTCACCAGCCTGATCACATTAATATGTTAGTGATGTATACAATCTACTCGGATAGTTGAAAATTAAAATAATACAGAATGAAGCTTAGACTGGTTACCTCTCCAGAATGTGGCCGGAACTTAATAGTCGTCATGCCCTTTGACTCACGAAGCTGAGATGTCCCAGTCACAAGTTAAACTCCAAGGAATTTAAAACAGAACACAAGAAGTTGAAAATTAATAGTCAAGCCGACTCAAGCGAACAATGTAGAAAAAAAGCTTTTTAAGTGCAAACTAAACAATGAATGAACTACGAATATTTTCTTCATTTTCCACGATGGCATTTGAGCTAGCATTGAGTGAAAGAAAAATAACAATAAAATTATGATGTGCACCTTGTTCAGGGTATAGAGATTAGCATAACAATAGTACAAGTAGTAAGAAAATGCAGGATTGAAAATATTGGTCCACTGTGCTGGCGTGGGCATGTGTTTTGTTGGCCGTCTTTCAGGCTTACTTTCATCATCAACTAGATCCAACCCAACAACCTGTTAGAACAAAGATAATATTACTTTAAGAGTGAAAAAAAAAATCCCAAGGGAGAAGATTTAGAAAAGGAAAAACAGATGAACAAAGTTCTCAGACATTCAGAACACCCAAAAGATTACCAATAATAAATGAACCAACAGCAAGGACAAAAAAGAATTGAAACAAAATGCATGGCCTCATGGAGAACTTGGCCATCGGGCTCGAGTACTTGCACTAGTGGCATTTTGGTTGAGGTTCAGTAGAACTGTTTATGAATGGAACTTTCCTTAGAGAACAACAGATATTATTTTAAGATGGATAACTTAGAATGAATTGCATAAAAATATGAGATAGGAGCAGACAAACCTGTTTTAAGATAGCATGTAGCTGGGGATGTGAATCTGGATCAACAGTGACCTCGAACAAAGGTAGAAAGATATTGTCGAGAATGTTCTGGAAAGAAGTCACGATTCCCATCTCCTTGTACACATTGTAGAGTCTAGGAAGCTAGATGGTAGAAGTTTCAGAATGAGAATGAAAACATCAGAATTTTCTGACTTGTAAATAAATTTAATTGCACATGAAACCAACATACAAGAAATGAAAAGGGGAACAGAAATGAAAGAAAGTATAGCAAAATTTTGAAGTTACGAAAAGATTTTAACTCGTTACCACAATAATAATTCTGTTTCAATTGTACCAATTCGTAATTCACAAGAAAAATTAGAAAATGATTTATCGAATTAGAAAGATCTTCATGGTGATGATTTCAGACTTTCAGTTTGAACTCCTAAAATATGGCAGCCTTCATATTCTGATGTAGCCACAATCGTCTATGTTCAATATAACAAATGACGTTGCAACTCCAAATGGGGCAAAATGCTCAGGTATTCAGATAAGCATCCATAGAAATTTCAGACTGCTGACTATTTCAATCGAAACAAAATAAATCCAATCACTTCTTAACTAGAAAAGATATAATCCATATTTTTGATTAAATTAAATTTCCAAGTTTTTCCAGGCCTGCCGCTAAATATTATCACCACAACTCTAATATGTAGATGATTTTTTGAAGCTGCTCATATCTATGGGATTTACAACTACTATATCATAGGACGAGAGAGATCCAGTAGTCACCTGAATTAACCAGACAACGTTCTCACTGTACAAGTCATTATTTATTATCCAACTTGCCAGCTGGTCCCACTCACTCATTTTTCTGCCATATATTGATATTCGATACTCGGCCATCTGTATTAGAGCGACACAACATCTTATAAACAAAAATTTGAAGATTTTTAAACGTGTATTGATAACCATATGACAAGTGTTTACCCTGAAACGGATAAAAAATCAACTGTATACATTGAACATGAAAATACACATTTCAGAAACAGAGAGAGATTCAAATTTTACTGTACACTGACAATTCATTAGTCATGCTAGCATTATCTGACATTTTCAGCAAAATGTATTTCTGAATACCACCATAATGGTTATATCCTTAAAGCATGCATGATATCATCCCCAGCAAACATTGGATACAAACTGAAACGAGATATCAATGAAAGCAAGCAGTTCAGGAAACAGAGCCATGCAGCAAGGAAAATAGCAAGAACATAGGAGAAGCATAGCTCACATTAACAAGTAACTTCCTCTACAGATATACGTTCATTCTAAGCATACCCAAACCAAGGAAATAGCACTCCCTTCTATCCCCATTCCCCAACACGCCCACAAAAAGAACTAATATGAAACTTGGTTTCATAAAAATTAAATCAACCAATATCAAGTACATTTACTGATATTAACAGCATAGGGGAAACTCACTTGATATTTACTAGCTTCCAGATCAGAAAAAACTTGCTTAGTGAGTTCACCAAGGAAACGACCTGTTGGAAACATCAAAAGTTGTATTGGATATCCAAGCTCAAAAACAGAAACCTAGGGTCAGTACCAGAATCAGAGGCCCAGTTAATAAATCTATCAACAATTCTAATTTCTATGAAGTATAAATTATTGGTTATTACTTAAATATAGGTTCACATCCAGTTGGATACTATTATTTTACACATTTTTTATTTCAATGGCAAGAAAGACTGCATAATTGGATCCTGGCATATAGACCCACAAGTTAAAGCTTCTTTCAGAGGACCGGAACTTTCACCATCTAACCTGTAGAAAAGAAAAGGCAATAGAACATACCCTGTATAAGATTATCCTGCTTCAGAAAGATCTCTCTCAGCCTACTCTGACCACAGGGATTATACTTCAAATTAAATTTGTCAAAACGATGAAAGGTGCTCTTGTCAGCATGAACGTCTAATAGGTCAACATTCAGGTCATCCCTGTTCAATTTTATGTGAAACAAATTCAAGTTAGCAAAAGTAAGAAAAAATCAGCACTTGGCATGATGATGAGGAAGAGGATAATGACAACAATGATAAGAAGAATAAAATTGTGCAAAATGACAATTTGTAGCTGGGTCCCAATTTTACAATCAATGTAAACAACATCGTTACCCTGTTAAGTCAAGGCTCTCAAAGACCTCTTTCAAGGTCAGATAAGTCCCATCTCGGAAAATAACAACCTGAAAATAATTAGATAAAGCTTGAGATTTTCATTAGAATAAACTAGATTTTGTTATATACAAGTCCTGCATTAATATTTGACTAAATGTCTATTTTAATATTTAAAATTTTTTTTTATCTTTAATCAGTACCATCTCAAGTAGAACATGATTTACTTCACCAAATTAGCGGAATAGAAGATGAAATGCTAAAGGGTATTTAGGAATAAATCAAGCAAAGAATTACCTCATCAGGCTCCTTCCTCAACTTTGATTTTATAAACCTTAGAAGATGTTTCTGATTCATGCAAGCTGAGTGATGAACATGAGTATCGACTTTCCTCACATTATAGAAATCACGATGTGGTGCACTCTTTTGAGCCAGGAATTCTTTATCCGCATTAAGCATTAAATGAAGGTTGAATTTCTGGATGCCAAATTCATGTTCAGTCTTCATTAACAATGTAATGATAGATTAATATCAAAAGCTTATTTTTGCTACTAAGAGGAAGTATCAACCTGTTCTAGAAGAACTAGCCTACGGTGACACAATGTTCGGATATTCCCAGCAGCTATGACTTTGAGGATATAATGCAGGTCAGTGAAAAAGGTTGTGGCATTGGCAACTGGGTAAAGTTTCTCTTTTGCTGCAGGTAAAATTGAGTAATTTTTAAAAAGAAAAAAAAAAGATGTTTTCCAAAGCGAACTAATTATGAAAAATAAATTAGATGCTTTTGCATCTTCTTACAATCTTTATTTGCATAGACATGAACAACTCCATCTTCCATCTGGAAATAGTGCTGCAGGAAATTGAAACGCAATTCAGAAGAAATTTTCAAATCAACAAGGGACTTCAACAAGTTTAAAAAGGAATGACAATTTAGAAAAGACACGTGCAAGCATAGAAGAAATAAAATATAGTAATAAATTTATTCAGACTTACATCAGATTTCCCCTCTGGAGTATAATCAAAGGGGCATAGGTTTGGTTTTGGTGTACTCGGGTCAGATATAATTTCCTTTTCCCATGGAGCAACAGCTTCCCTGAATACATAACTTTTTCGAAATTCAAGGCAATCTTGAAGATTCAGGTAGACTTCCACCTCATCAGCAGAAGGCGTCTCTAGCAACAGTCACAAGAAAAAATCAAAATTATAGACAATTTTACTTTTGGGCCAAATTCATCACTCATGAATGTATACAAGCTGAAAGAAACATGCAAAGTTTATTTTTATGGTAGAAATATAATAGTCATAACACTCTCCAAGGAAATAAAAGAAGAATACAAATATTTCAAAAAATATAAGCAGAGTAACTAACCAACACGATAAAGTATTTAGATTTTAGAACAACAATTGTATATCACAAATCGTAAAAATGTCAGAGTATTGACCAACAATATGATCAATTTTTTGCATGTAATGGGTTTGACAAAAGAACGAAAAAGAATAAGAAAGCCAATAGAGGAAAAAAGAAAGAAAGAACGAAAAGCCAAGATATTAAGAAATATGGACAGCACCACAAAAAGACTATACAGCATGTCAGCATTTTTCTCTATAATTCAAATGAGAAGCAGCATCAAGTGAAGAGTCGCATTAAAGCTTAATTTAACAGCTGATGAAACATTTCACTTCAAGCAATGTCTTTGCATACTTAAGGATAAATTGATAAGTCAGCCTTATCCAAGTATGCAGTTTAAAAACCAGCCACAGAACTTTAGTGCAGACCATTTTGCTAAATACTAAAAATGGAAATTGAAGTGCGTCAAAGGGAGGAAAAGAACAATACCTGCAGGGGAAATTCTCAATCGAACAAAAGTCTCATGCTCTGGTTCTTTCCTAAGAATATCAGCAGCTACTGGATCAGGTTGAACGCCATGCAGGTCACCAGTTACACTATGTGAGCGAATCATACTTGATGCAACTGCTACCGGCATTTGTTCTCCATTTTTGTTTATGTTATCTGGTACATTCTGAAACATGCTTTCACATTAAGGGGTTCATTGAGGTGAGATTTATTGAATGCCGAAATATTCCCAAAATTATGGACGAGAAATAGCATGTTGTGTGAAGAGTAACCAACATGTTCAAGTATGCATATCTTTTTATGCATGTCTAGTGACAACTCACCGCATTTCCATTAGTATGAAGATACGTAGCATCCAGCTTAGAACCGTCAGTCAGGTTATCTTCGTCATCTGATTCTTCTACACTTTCAAACGCACTAGCACTAGCAACTGGGGATCTAGGTGAAGTGGTTCGAACAAGATGTCTAGCTCTCATGGGTGAATTCACACTACCAGATTTTCCTGAAATGGAAAAGAAAGTTACTGCAACTGAACAAAATTAAACCCCCGCCTCAAGATCTTGCCTTTTGTTTACTCAACTCGCTCCCTGCTCAACTCAGGTTGATTTTGAAGGGAGACTCAAAATGGAGAAAGGATAATAAAACAATTAATAGAATCTCTGCAGTCTGATCTTCTGGCACCAGCGATGTGCTGTTAACCAAAAGCTACCTAGCAATACACCGTATACATGCAAAGGTCTATAAGAACAAGCATTTCCTTCAGAAAAGATCAAGGTGCACTGTAAAGAACACTAAATAAACCTTGCAGCGGGGTACTTCAGTGAGAACGGAGAGCTAACAGTGCAAAAGAGTTTTGGAACACAAATTCCCCTTCTCAGTTTCCTCTCTCTTCTTTTATGGTGTGCTGATCCACTAAGCGAAAGATACAGTGTGGTTCCAGGCTTCCAGCACAAAAATACACGACGCATGCAAAGCAGAAGTTTGTGCCAGGAACACGGGGGTCCATAAAAAGTGAATACTGTCATCAACAACCTCATACGAGGACACGTAAAGGTCATATAAGGAGTTTTAGCAGGTTTTAGTGAAGAAATTTGTTTCCGTTTCTCTGAAATGATGGGAGGTCCAAAGGAAATGGACTAGTTTTATTTGGCAAAACTTGTCTGGCTTTAGGCAAATGATTAAGTGCTTCAAAGAGAAAGTAGTTATATATACATATAGGCTAATTATGGTTCCTAAATCAAAGACCTACTTTATGGAGCAAGAGAATAGTGTTATTTTAATTACATATAAAAGATTATTGTTTTGAAGAACCTGCCCATTTATGATACAAATTGTCATATACTACAATAAATAAAGCTTATTAGCCTCTGAGTTAATGCACACCGACTTAGGAAAATGGAAGCCTTTTCTTTTAACTGTCAACTTCTACTTTACGCTATAAATAACTGCAGTCATTCTTGAGAAAGAGTTGGAGAAACACTTTCTTGGATCCAAATATGTATTCAGTGGAATGGAATGCAACAGTCAATACCTACAAGCTACAATACAATTGCCAAGCACAGCAAACTGGATTCACTTTTATGTCTAGCCGTCAACCCAGGTGATTTAAATTTATTGTGCATCACATAAATTAGGTATCAATATGGCATTACCCATTTGAAGGCCAAAATTATTCCTTTCCCTTTTTTCTGCATGGATGTGAAAGAAACACAGTAAACTTTTCAGCAGTCTCCCCTCAAACATAGAATAAGTTAATGGTAATTAATCCTCATGAAACAATGGAGCAAATAATAATCTTGTAGCAATTGTTTCAGAAAGGACTGAATGGCCAAATAACAGCTTTCCACCATTTTGTGCAACTCCTTGCGAAGCAAGGTTTGTTCACGGTGAAATGCCAGTAGTGATTATGATCAAAAATGGCTTCTGGAAAATTTGCGAATGAGCGATTGGAGAGGCACATGACTCGCAAATTCAGCAAAAAAACCAATCATTATTTAATAATATTGAGAATTCAAAATAGCCAAAAGTAACTTGTTTTTCATACACAACATCTAACTGTAACATGTGTACTCCAAACACTCAGTACAATTTAAAATAGCTCACAACTTGCACTCTTTTACCACCACTCCACAAATTGATTCCTGTGCTTGATACCACATGGCGAATATGGAACTCACAGATCCAATTAGTCCAAAAGAGTAATGCATTTATTTAAGACTAATAAAGTTTTATAATGCATTTATTTATGCTCAATCAAATTGTGCTTCAACTATGTTATAAATTTCCCAAATATAGATAATTGATTTTATTAGTCCGGCCAGAAGTAAAAGTCCGACAATTGCATACCTTCGGGGAGCGTGTGCAGCCTCGGCAACCCGGCCGGAATAGAATCCACATGGAGCGGACCATTCCTCTTCTCCTCAACCTCACCTCCACCGGAAATCGTTCTCACATCCGGCAAAGAGGCCGACGTCCGGCCATAGTATCCATTATTTCCTTTTCTCCGTCCATGGCTCCGCCGCGATGGATACTTCTTCAAATGCTGCGGCGAGTCACCGCTGTCCACCGCATCCTCCCTGTCCCTCTCTACCGCCTTGGCAAACTCCAGCAACTGGTCCAGAGTTTTCCGGTGCATATAGTACGCCGACACCGCCACGAACGACGCTCCAAACAGCGCCGCCATCGCTAGGTGAAGCGAGTAAGCATCCATATCTCTCTCTCGATATACAGCACTGTATATAAACTTATATATGTATATGTGTATGTATTTATAGCTCAAAACCCCTACCGAACAGTGGAGAGAGAGAGAGAGATTTTGGTTTTGGAGAGAAGCGCAAGTAAGAGGAAGGCGTGGGTATTTATAGAGAGTAGAGTGAAAGAAAGCATAAATTACAACTAACTTGAAGTATTCGAAGTTGATCGTGCAGAGTTACTTACACAATTACCTCCAATAGTGTTTTTTGGTGCATATTAAAATAAGAGAATGCATTGTTTTGAAGTGATATGATGAGAAATATGTGGTTGAAAAAGAAAAAAAAATTATTGATATCATAAAAAATATTATTTTATTGAAAAATGTGTGATTGAAAATGAGTAGAAAAATTAGAATGAAAAAAATAATGTGGATCAAACAAGGGCATATATAGCCTTGGTTTGGTTTGGATTAAAATTCAATTAATATTTCAAGTAAAAATCAACAATTAATTTTAACCACTCATTTTATGGGATCCACGACTTTTCAACAAAATATTTCATCAATTTTTATCAAAATCTACTAAAATAACCTTACTCGATCACTTACAAGCAACAATTACTGAAGATTGTGCTACAAATACAGAATCATCGCTTATAAATGTTTTTATGGCACACCGCAAGACATGTAACATATGTAAGTAGAAGTTGGGTGTAAGTGTTTATTTGGTATTGATTTCAAGAGTGTATGAGCAGCGAAGCCTAAGAGACATGTTCGTGAGTAGGTAAAAATTGTAGGTTATACATTAAAAACTCTTCATAGTACATGATTGCAGTAGTTATCTTACATGACAGCTTGTTATTTGAGACATTAATTTTATTTTTTATTTTTGTAATTTTGTTGTCTTAAATAATATGTTAATGCATCAAATAACAAGATGTCACATATGATAACTATTGCAATCGATAATATGAATTACATTACTCAACCTACATACACGTGAGTAGGAAAAATGTTCAACTAACTTATAAGTTTGAAAATGCACTTTCAAACATGGATGAGATACTTGTTTAGTGTGTCTTTAAGTACTTATAATTTATATAAATAATAAATAAATATAACAAATTTGGGTTACGTCATTTTGACAGAAAATTGTGACAGATGCTTTGACACGATAAGTGTTGACAAAATATGATTAGATGTAAAAATTAAGAGGAAATTACACATAGACCT
>CAIGRF010133419.1:6742-23988 GCA_903798235.1 Fraxinus ornus | reverse complement strand
AAAAACCTACAATAGTGTGACGAAAAGATGGCATAAGGAGCAGCTCAGGATTAGGTTTGCCATGGAAAGGTTTGCCGAAGAAGTGAGCTCACATGATAGGAAGTACAATTGGCACAATCACTAGGAAGGTCGAAGAGTAGAGAACTTGATCAATACCTCATAGAGCACTCATCTATACGAGAAGTATGAAGATCGACCTGCAATGTTGTATGAGCTGGATGATGACAACAAGCATCTGCCATTCTCTAGAGAATCAAAGAAGAATCACTTTCGAATAATTTATCCGTTCGGTTATAGAGAAGTATAGTGGCAAGAGTGATCCTATGTACCACTTGTGCGAATATATGACTCAGATGCAACTGAAGAGGGCGAGTCCTGCACTTAAGTATCAGGGATTCCATCTAACATTGTGCGGATCCACTAAGTGGTGGTATAGTAAGCTATCGTTAGGATCAATCAAGAATTGTTTGCAGAGAGTGTGATGGGATAAGCTTCGACTATAAGGAAAATGGTATGAGGCGGGATAAATGTGAGTCTCTAAAGATCTACTTCGTGTGCTTTGGTATTGAACTGATTGCCAGTGATACTATATTAGGCAAAAAAGTTCGAGATACCTAGTGGAACGGTTTGTTAATAATCATTTTTAACCTTAGTTCTACACCTCGACAATACCATTGAATTTTGAAGAATCAATGTTCCTATTTTATTTAACAAACTCTCTCGAGTAATGTTAAACATACTCTCATATATGACCTGACTATATTTCTATGACGGATACGAACATACGAGAGTGTATGAATTTTTATGAACACTTAAAGATTCACATAAAGCAATATATTTCTATCCCCCATCAGATCCTATGACTACACTGTGTCGAATCTATTTTCCTTA
This sequence comes from Fraxinus ornus, assembly GCA_903798235.1. NCBI lineage: Eukaryota > Viridiplantae > Streptophyta > Magnoliopsida > Lamiales > Oleaceae > Fraxinus > Fraxinus ornus. The sequence continues at coordinate 23,097 of CAIGRF010133419.1, read as the reverse complement.
TTTCGAATGCATAAAATAAGCCACCAAATTCATACAACTACCATGCACAATAATTATAGAAAAATAATAATCATGTAAATCATTCAAAATCCAAAACATATTTTCAATATCAAATATATAAACTAAAGATTAAAAATTCATATTAAAAGGTTCATCGTTCTCCTAGTACAACAGAAAATCTAGCCAAACTTGTGAAAAAAGAAAACAATGTTGTTCATTACCTGGAAATTCTTGAAGTTCTTGGATTTGATCTTGATGCATTCTTTGCCACATTTTGCAATTCAATTATGTACATACTAATTATGCTTTGAGAGTTGGTATTTATAATCCCTCTAAAGAGTCCCAAAAGGTCTCTAAAAATCGTGCATATCATGATTCAAATGAAAGTTTCCTTGTTGGAAATGAATTTTGAAGGAAACAGAATTATCTGACCGAATTGGCCTAGGCGGGCGCCCAGTAGAAAATGGGACGACTGCCCAAGCATAATAAGTAGCCACTGTAATTGAGGTTAAGGACCGGACGACCGCCCGGCCTATATAACTGGGCGGCTGCCCCAATTATAAAAACTTTTAGAAGTTTCCTTTTAACCATTTTTCTTCATTCTTTCTTCTATCTTGGTTCTCCACGTTAAATTACTACGATTTTTGGTCCTTCAACTTTCATTCAATGCAGATTAGTTCTCCCAAACTTTCATTCATTGGCCAATTGATCATTCTCTTTTCCAATTGCTTAGAAACGGGTTAAAATCTGAAACAAGATAAAATTAACTCAAGTTAAGTAAAATACAATGCTAAAACTACACAAATCTTAGTAATATGGCCATAATAGGTGCAAAAAAAATACACTTATCAAACACCACCAAACTAAAACATTTGTTCGTCCTCAAACAAAACAAAACAAAACTTATGAATAAACCATATTACTAACCTAAGCAAATCTCTAATAATAAACTCAACATTGAATTGCTTATCACATGCCTCAGATTCGAATTTAAGTAACACTTAGAAAGATCCAAACAACATCAAAAATAATTTTTTACTTAATTGATGCTCGACTTAGTGTGTTCGTGATTAGCCAATATTGAACTCACACCCATATTAGAACATAACCAATCAAGTGTTGTTGATTCACTCATAATCCCAATCCTCTTGTGGTTAGTTTTTTCTCACATTTCGTGCAAAATCACTCTTATGTGTTTCTCTCCAATCTCAAAGTATTTCTTGCACGTGTGAGTTTAATAATCATTAAAATACATTTTTCCACGCAAAGTAATCAGAATTAGATACATGTAAACTTAAAGGGGAGATGGTAAGTGTTTCTCAAAGTCATACCGTTAATCTATAGAATTCAAATCTCAAAATCTTTATAGGGCACCTTTCACTTTTGATAATATAAATCCCCTTTGTTTTCTTCCACCATGAATATATTTTAATTGTTGCTCTTTTTCTTTTCTTTTTTTTTTTTTTTTACATCTTATTTGGGGATTTTATTCAAACTTAGGTCAACAACATCAACAAGTCTACACAATTAAATTGTGTCCCAACATTTGTAATAGGTTAGTACCGGCTATGTGCTCAAATAAATTAAATTTAACATGGATAAGTACTCAAGTAAAAGAACAGGTTATTGTACTATTTAGTATTCTCGCATGCCTACATTCATTCATATTTTTCAGTATCGGAACATCTTGTTTGTCAGGCAATTTGACTCCTAATGTTGATATTGCTTAAGTTTATATTAAGCCTTTGTTTCAAAGGAATTTATAAATAAATAAAAATGAGTAGTGAATAAAAAGATACTGTTTGTGGATATAATGCAATGTGTGGTTAAAAATGAAATTTGATCATTTTATAAATTATTTATACATTTTACTAAATACGATTTCTTGATTCTCTAGATAGATATTAATAGATTCTTTAAAACTTTCTAAAGAACAATAAAGCAAAGTATGATCGTCTAATGGCATAAATATAGAGAATTAAAAACAATATGTTTGTAATGGCCTTAGAGTACTTTATCGTTCAACAAATTAATTTCTTCAAATACTTTTTTTAACTCTCTCTCGACTTTTTTCTTGACCTTCTAAAAAGGCTTAAACTGTAACCAAAAAGGATTTTCATCATGTTTAAAAAAGGCTTAACAAAATTACTTAATAAGTAAAATAACTAACTTAACTCAAAAGATTACTTTATCTTTTTTGACCATGGAATCCAGAATAAAGAGGCTAAGATAATTAGATGTATATATATGGAAATATAATACGACTTTTGAATAAATTGATTTCTTACTTGATGTTTCCTCTTTTAGGCCTTGCCCGAAAATAAATGAAGTAAACGGAAATTATAAACAAGAGAAACTATAAAAATGACTTACTTTTATTTCTGAAATCTATGAATCTACAAGATTGAATGTACAAGGGTGTCTTTGAATTTTTTAGTGCAAATGTTATAGTGTGCTATGTTGTTATCTTTCTCAGTGTGTTTTTTCTGTAAGTGGTGTCGGCATTTATAGATGCTGGTACATCACGTCTATTCTTTTCATACTATTCAACTTTACAGGTGCGTGATTTACAATTGAGTTAGTACTGTATAACTTTACAAGTGTATGACGTATAGTTAAAGAATTAAATATCTCTTCACAGATGCAAGAAACTTTTTGAAATTTTTGTCTTCTTGGCCACAACTTTTTGACTTTCTTGGCTTGATGATTGTTCTTTAAGCACTATTCATCTATCTTTTGCTTTTTCCTTTACGTCTTTTCTTCTTTAATTTCTTATCTATCTATCATCTCTATATAGGCTTCTTCTAGGTCTGCATCCACTTCATTAGTTTAGCCATCTGATATATATTTATCTTCTTCTTCTGTATCTGATTGTCTTTCTATTGATTCATCGTTTGCTTCTTGGAAGGTCATTAGATATAACTCATTTTGTTCAATATTTAGTGCTGGAATTTTTTCTATTTTAAAAAAGGTTAAACCCCAACCTTGAGGGCCCCCACCTTCCCTGCCCTGGGCCTGGTGAAGGAGGTAAATCGCAGGTTATGCCTGCAAGGGTACAGGGTGGAAGACTGCTTGTACACTTACACTTACCCAATGGCCAAATTTATATTTCAGGATTCGAACCCTTGATGCGGCAACCCCAAGCAAAGTTGAAGTTTTTTCACCTTCCCCTTTTACTAGTTGGAGATGTGCCCTAGGGCAATTTTTTTCTATTTTAACCTTTAAAGCAAGATGCTCTTGACAAAAAATAACTTCATTATTCCATTGAGCTACAAGTCAGGAATTATTGTTTTGAACTTCCATTATTGCTATGGTTTTCGAGATTCGTCTTTCGTAGTTAATCTGTCTGATTTTTATTTTTGTATTGGTTTTAGAGAAAGGTCGAGATCTTTTAGCTTCTTCGTATATTAAAATAGGATGATAAGCTGGAATTATTGTACCATTATTTACAAAAGGTGGTCTAGAAATGAATTGAATCATCAAAGGGCGATCTCTTAAATGACTAAGAATATATTTTAAGTTTGGACGGAAAAAATCTGAAGGATCTATTTAGAATGTATATGGTGTCTATCATACCAAATTTTAAGGCTGGATAAAAAAGATCTTCTTCAAAAATTGTGTAATCGAAAGAAATTGTAGGATAATTATGTCTAAGAAAGGCCGATTCATATTTGGGGCTATGTTTAAGAAAGTATTGATTCATATTTGGGGCCATGTTTAAGAAAGTATCTATTTTCGTTGTGATAATAGCTTAAAATTTGAGAGACATCGATAATTTCTTGTACTACTGACTCTTTTATAGTACTTCAGAAAATATTGGTACAATCGCTGATTTTCTATTATAATTCATATAAAATCTTTTCTTGCCTTGCCGCTGTAGAATTTGTTAATTCAATAAGTCTTTCTATTTTATCAGAATAATTTCTACTTGAAGATGTAATATCTTTAGAGATAGATCTTTCAAAAATATCCTCAGAACTTCTTCTTTCTAAACTATCATGTAACTGGAGAATTTCATGTTGATATTTACTAATAGTCTGCTGAGATGAAGTTTGTCTTCAAGGATTTGTAATCTTTCTTCTAATGATTGCTTTCTTTTGGTCATAGTTTCACAACTATCACAGAGTTGTATTGAGGATGAGGATGACGCTTGAGAAGTAATAGGTTGCATAGTCTGTTTAACCCTTTCAGATATATAAAAGTTAAAACCTATCATTTCTCTACAGAAATTTAACGTTTCTTCTAATGTGTAAAATCCTTTGAAAAGGGATCTGAAAATCTTTCTGCTTGTTGCAATACTTCTGGCTAATAATTGTATATATCAGGTTTTCTACCTTTAACTACTGCAAAGAAACTAAGATTTCTGCTTTCTACTTGATTGTGAATCTATCTAAAATGATAGGCTAAAGCATTAATGCCATCTAATTTTTGTTTAGAGTCACGTGCCATCCAGAGATTATCTAGTAGACAACTCTCCCTTTCTGGTAGTGTTTCTAAATTATTTCCTTTGAATTGGAGATTAGATTCTCATGGAGCCACTCATAGAGTGACATTCCAAAGTTCATCATCCTCCGATCCATCTGCACCATGAAAATAATGTGTTAGAGAATTTATAACTTGTCTACTTAAATTATCAGCCAAAATATTAGTTTTTCCATCGATGTGTTCTATATTAATTTTAAATTTTTTTAATATCTCATATAATTCTAACCAAATATGAGGAACAATATATTTTTATTACTTTCTCTTATAAATTTTTGTCTTTCTATTATTTTCTCTTATAATATTTATAGCTTTTTGTCTTTCCTTACAATTTTTAGGATCTTTTATCAAGAAACTCCGACACTGAGAGATAGAAAGCTCAGTCATTTGCTTCTTGATCTGTACAGATGAGTCACCTCTATTTCTATCTAATGCGGATAATATGTGGCTTTTAATAACGACTAATCTACCGATTTCTCGATTCTCTAGATAGATATTGATATATTCTTTAAAACTTTCTAAAGAACAATACAGCAAAGTATGATCGTCTAATGGCATAAAATATAGAGAATTAAAACAATATGTTTGTAATGGCTTTAGAGTACTCTACCGTTCGGCAAATTAATTCCTTCAAATACTCTCTTTTTTAATATAAGAAAATAAGAATATAAAGACTTTGGAAAGTAATTTAGAATATATTAAAAACCAAAACATTGAAATATTAAAAAGAAACTTTAGTCATATAGAAGAAGTAGATACTAATTCTAATTTAGAGAAATTAGAAAGTAGAGTTAGAGTACTAGACAAAAAATTCGATAGATACTAGGCAAGATTTAGATAATATAATAAATAAACTAGAAAAATTAGATTTAGGTAAAATTAAAGAGCCTAGTAGATTTAAGAAGACTAAGTGGATTTATACGTAATGGATAAAAGAAAACAAATTGTAGCTAGTAGTAGATTAGTTGGTAATCCTTTATTAAGAACATTAAGTAGAAAAACAGAATCTGAAATAAGATTAGAATCCCTAATAAATATAGAAGAACAGATAGAGATGTTTAGACCAAATAAATTTAAATTAGTAATTTTTTTAGATATATATAAAAAAGGGAATATGTTTAGCAAATCTTTAATATATCAGCATTATGGTGAAATATATGTTTCTTGTATACATGAAGATCAATTTATATCCTTAGATTTAANTCTATATGATAATAGATTTACAGATATAGAACAAGGATTATTTGGAAGCATAAAATTAAAATGAATAATAAAGGTGGAATAATATATTTTACACCTGATTATTTAGTTAGAACAATTTTTTTTTACAAAGATATTAAAATAGGAATAAAAACTAAAGGATGTCAAATGAAAAGAGATGAAGATAATTTAGTACCACAAAAACCGATATTAGTACCAGAAAATAATATCATATATAAAATAGTAATTAAACTCTAAGTATTAGATTTGGAAATTATAATTATCAAGCATAATAGACAAAGAATAACGAAGAAGATGAAGGAGGAGAATGTGGATATTTTGAAATAGAAGACTATGAAAGTGAAGATGAGGTTAATGCTTTAAATGAAGATAGCGAAGAAGATGAAAGTGAAGACGATCAAAAAGAATTTGGATATATAGATATGGAATATTATAGAACTATTAGAAAAGATAGAGAAATAGAAATTAGAATGTTAACAGAAAAAGACCAAGCAAATATAGAAACCAAGATGGAGGAAGCGAGAAAAAGAACTAAAAGGGAAACGGACAAAGAATTTGGAAAAAGAAAAAAACCCATAAACACATAATATAGGAAGTGTTAGGTTTTTAGTGTTGGCGATTTCATGGACAAATGGACTAATTTGTAACGTGTTGTAAAAGTCAAGGACCTAGGGTGAAATGTGTATAAGTCGGGTTATGAGGTCTAGGGTTCGAGCATAAATAGAGGAGAAACACGGCACTGCATTTTCGCTAGCCTATCGTCTGGATACTGCTCGAGCGACAAAAACAGAATCCATGTCGCTCGCCTCTCGCTGAGGATTCGCTCGAGCGATAGGTTTATACGAAAAACCATAATTTACGTTTTTAAACAGATTTTTCCAGCCTATTCAACCAAATTACTCTCTCCTATAAATATCCAAGACATTGGATGAAACTATGTGTGGCTTTCATTATTCTCATTGCCTTATCTTATTCTCTAAAGATCCAAGAACAAATTCTTTCATTGTGATTCATCATTTATTCTTAAGATCATATAACCACCTGTTTGGGAAAACATCAAATTGAAGAATCCAAAACCCCTACTTCCTAAACATCCTTAGGAAGGTACTTTCTAAATTGAACTTCAGAGTTTTCTGGAGGTTAAGAGAGGTTGGACTACAAGCGTAGGAAGAAGAATGGGAATAGGTGATTCCTGAATATCACTTGGAAGAGATGTGTGAAGAAGATTGTGAGTCTAGAATTTACAGCGGATCTTGGAAGCTATAGGATGTAGGTCGGGAGATCTAATAGGTTGGCTAGATAGTATCTATAGTAGCAGATCGTGAGTCTGGAAGGAACTTCAGATCTTGGAGTTGCAGGGTTTACAACAACTAGTGGAACTAGTTTGGAATTGAACTGTAACCCATATTGTCTATAGTGGAGGTAACTGGCTTGGTCTCGAAGTTTTTACCAAGTTGGAATTTCTCTATCATCGTATTAGTGTTTGTTATTTATAGCTTTCTTTATTATTGTGGTATTCAAACTTAGGAAATTGGCTTGTTTGATTAACCATCTAGAAATAATTAAAAGTGACTTGTTGCTTTTGATTAATTAATCCCGCACGTAGGGTCAAAATTAAAAACGGATAATTAATAACCATTCGGTGACTTAGTAGCATTTAATTAGGTAATCCGTAACTTTCAATTGGTATCAGAGCCCAAATTCGTTCCTTGACTCATATTATCTAAATGAGTAGTTCATTATCTATTCCGTTTTATTTTGATGGCAGTAATTGTGCCTACTAGAAGGTTTGGATAAGAGCATTTTTGAAATCTATAGATGAGCACATATGGCCGAGTGCTGTGAATGGTTGGGTTGCACCTAGTTCTACGGTTAATAATGAATTAATCCCCACTCCCATTGTTAATTGGACTAGGACGAACTTAGATGAATGTAACTGGAATAGCAAAGCCTTACATGCCCTATTTATGGTAGTGTCCCCTGAAGAATTTAGGAGGGTATCTATGTGTGAGGTTGCTAAAGAGATTTGGAATATTCTATAGACCAGACATGAGGGAACTCAGTCAGTTAAAAACTCTAAGTTGCAGATGTTGACCACTAGGTCTGAAGAGATTAGGATGAAAGAGAATGAAACTTTTGATGAGTTTTATACGAACTTAAACGACATGGTGAATTCTGGTTTCAACATAGGTGAGAGAATCCCAGAGTTTAAAATTGTTAGAAAAAATTTTAGATCCTTACCCGAGCGTTTCAAGCCTAAAATCACGGTGATTCAAGAAAGTAAGGACATAGATTCCATTAAGGTAGATGAGTTAGTTGGATCTCTCCAAACTTATGAGCTGACATTAGCTAAACCCTCAAACGATAAGTCACTGGCCTTAAAAACTGTGAGGAATAGAAATAAAGAGTCTTCGGATTCAGATTCTCCTAATGAAGAAGAGATAGCGTACCTTGCTAAAAAAATTCATTAAAATGTTTAGGAATAAACAAAAACCTCAAGAGAAGCATAGAAGTAGTACAAGTGAGTTTATGAAGAGTTCTAAATCTGTTAGGTGTCATAATTGTCGAGGTTTTGGCCACGTTAGGAGTGAGTACCCTAGCAATATAAGAAATTCGAATAAGGCTATGAATGCTACTCTTACTGATGATGAGTCTAACTCAGACAATCAGAGTGAGAAATCCACTCATGAGGAAAATTGAAAATATATTACCTTTACTGCTAGAATTAGGAATGAATCTGATAAGGGGATTGAGAAGGCTAAGAACATTAGTACCGATGAGAATTCAGAAGAAAATTATGAGAGTAGGAAAGATATCCAAGAGGCTTATGATAAGATGTATAAGGAGATTATGAAGATTCTTACTAAAAACAAAGCATTGAGTGCGAAAGATAAGGAACTTGAATTGGAAATGATAAGTTAGTAGCGCACATTGAGGAATCTACCTCAACCCTGAGTAAGTTAAAATCCATGAATGACTCGTTAGATACTCAAGTTAGGAATCTCACTAGTGATCTTGGGAAGATCTCTAGGAGAGCTAATGAGCTGATAGTTGAAAGGGAAACTTTAGAAATCCAGGTTAAAAATCTCCTGAGTGATCTAGAGTATTCCAAGTCTCAACTTCTTGCCTTTTCTAGTGATTCTATGAAACTGGATAACAAATTTGGAATAGATAAGCCTACTGATAATAAGGGAGGTCTAGGATATAATAAAAATGATCATAATGTTGCTAGAACATCCAAGACCACATTTGTCCCCAGTACTAACCAGTTCAAACATGTGCCTAACCCTGAACCTAAGAATAAGGGATATGTAGGACAGAAGCCTACTATACAGCGTAGGACCCGCCAACCTAGGAATAAATAACAACATTCTCATAACTTTGGTCCTAGATTTATTCCTACTTGTTCTCATTGTGGTGAGTTAGGACATATAAAGCCTAGGTGTCATCATTTCCTGAAGAGAAATCGAAATCGAAAATTGACTAGAAAAATCAGGATTGTGTTGGTCAAATCCTAATATGGTGGGTCAATTAACCAAGCTAATGACACAGATGACCGGAAATATTCATGTCACTAGGCAAGTTTGGGTGAAGAAAAGGGATCTGAAAAATTGTGAAATAGATCACTGTGCTCTTAAAGGTGAGAGCATTTGCGTACCTAATTGATTAGGTTTTTTTTGTGTATGCTCGTGTTTTATCATTATGTAACATTGATATATGCATGTATCATATTTGTTCATTTGTTTTCTAGGTAGAAACTTGTGCATATGTTTTTATTATTTTTAATTGTTTTTAGTATTTAACATTTTTTTGTGCTTGGTGCATCATACTTTAAAATAAAAATAACAAAAAATCGGAGAATTGAAAAATAAAAAAGAGATGGAAAATTTTACGGCATGATATATAATATTCTTGAACTTGTATGTTGTGATCATGTATAGGCATAATTGATGAGTTGTAACATAGTTTCCATTGCTGACTTAGGTTATTTATGGAGTACTTAGTATAGGTGTCTTCATAAACCATCAACACTACACTCACTGTGATATTGTTAGCAGGACTCTACCGCGTGTGTGAGATTTAGGATGGTAGTCACATGTTATTAAGGTGGCTTTGAACATGAATTGACCATATGTATTAGAAAGTTCACCTCTGGAATTTAAAAAAAAAATTATACAGAATAAAAAGAATGGAGCTTAATATCATATGTTCTTCTTCGAAGCCTATTTGACATGAGCAATTAAGCATGCGGGGTTTCTCATAGCCTAGTGCCTATGGTCAACTGACTTAACCGACATAAAGCTCGTTACATGGGTTATTTTAGTCACTTAATGGAGAAGAATCTGCACTTAAGATGTGAAAAATAATTACAAGCTTAAAAGTATTGAAAAATATGAGAAATACATATGCAAAAAGTCAAGGGGAGAAGAGAAAATATCAATACAAAATGAGCTTTTATTTAATATGAGAAATATGAGAAATACGGTAATGTTTAGTATGTCCTTTCTCACAAAATTAAGGTTTGGAGTCCTACTTACAAAAGATTGGTGAAACTTTACACACATGGATCATTTATACAATTTACTTCATGATGTGGGAAGGTTTACTGTAAATTGATTATACTTATGTATGCTAACGACTGCATTTTTGAGTGATTATATGTTATTGTTAAAAGTTTGTTTATCCCTTCGTCATTTGTGACAAAAAATGGGAGAGACAATATAAGGCAAAACTTGAGATTTGCATTTTATGTTTGAGGGGTTGTTAGGGAGAGACATAGATACATTTGTCTACTACATAAAAACATGTTGGAAGTTTGCAGTAAGGGAGAGAATGTGCATTGCATATCATATGCATAGCTGTTTGAGTTTTGATGTTTTGTGATGTTAATGTTTCGGTTGGTGTTTTGATTAACATTAATGTCACGTCTCAAACTAGCATACTTATTTTTTTGATTTCCTGTAGCACATGCTTTTACATTGAGTATTGAGTTGTGGATTTCAGGAAATAAGTTTGACAAGAAGTGCAAACGCCATCAGTTTGATGAAGCTTGGGTAGTTTAGATTTTGTTTCTAGTTTTTCCTTGATTCAATTATAGTTTTGTCACAGAATGCCGAAGGGGGAGTTGGTTAAGTTTTTAGTGTTGGCGATTCTGTGGACAAAATGACTAATTTGTAACGTGTTGTAAAAGTCAAGGACCTAGGGTGCAATGTGTATAAGTTGGGTTATGAGGTTTAGGGTTCAAGTATAAAAAGATGAGAAGCACGGCGCCGCATTTTCGCTAGCCTATCGTCTGGACATTGCTCGAACGACAAAAACAAAATCCTCGTCGCTCACCTGTCGCCCAGCTCTCGCTTGAGCGAAAGGCCATCGCTCGCCTGTCGCTAAGGTTTCGCTCGAGCGACAGGTTTATACGGAAAATACTAATTTGTTTTTTAAACAATTTTTTCCGGCTCATTCAACCCAATTAATCTCTCCTATAAATATCCAAGACATTGGATGAAATTAGTTGTGGTTTTCATTATTTTCATTACCTCATCTTATTTTCTAAAGATCCAAGAACAAGTTCTTTCATTGTAATTCATCCTTAATTCTTGAGATCATATAACCACCTGTTTGGAAAAACATAAAATTGAAGAATCTAAAACACCTACTTTCTAAACATCCTTAGGAAGATACTTTTTCAGTTGAATTTCAGAGGTTACTGAAGGTTGAGAGATGTTGGACTACAAGCACAGGAAAAAGAACGAGCATATGTGATTCCTAGGTATCCACTTGGAAGAGACATGTGAAGAAGATTGTGAGTCTAGAATTTACAACGGATCTTGGAAGGTACATGAGGTAGATCGAGAGATCTAGCATGTTGGCTAGATAGTCTATACGGTAGCAGATAATTAGTCTGGAAGGAACATCAGATCTTGGAGTTGCAGGGTTTACAACTAGTGGAACTAGTTTGGAATTGAACTCCATCCCATATTGTCTATAGTGGAGGTAACTAGCTTGGTCCCGGAGTTTTTACACAGTTGGGATTTCTTCGTCATCATATTGATGTTTGTTATTTATTGCTTTATTTATTACTGCGGTATTCAAACTTAGGAAATTGGCTTATTTGATTAATCATCTAGAAACAATTAAAAGTGACTTGTTGCTTTATTAAAAATGGATAATTAATAACCATTCAGTAACTTAGTAACAGTTAATTGGGTAATCCGTAACTTTCAGGAGGTAAATACCATTTTCCCATCAAATTGCTAATTATTTAAGTTTAATGTGCCACAATACAATATTATGATTCGAGTTTTATTTTAAAATGTCAATCTTGTTAAGATAAATAGTCCAAAATCTTATATATTGATTATTTCTTTTATGTTTCATTGTGAAATTTATCTCATAAAATTTTATGTGACAAGAAAACTCCCCAAGTGGAATATGAAGAGACAGGTGAAAACACGGCATGTCAAGAGAAAGGAGATTTCGTTAAAAGGAAAAAAAAAAGTGATTATTCTGCTTGTTGCTTTTCCATTTTTTTCAAGAAAGTCCATCCATCTTCTGTGCCAGGATCTGATTCCCAACTCAACGGAGTCTAGATAAAGAGAGTAAAATGAGTAAAAATGCATGTTTGAAATTAAGCCATGTTTGGTAGTAATTAATTTTAATGACATATATTATGAGATTCATAATTTTTCAAACGCACATTTCATCATATTTTATCAAAATCTACTAAAAACTTAGTTATAACCCCCACCAAATAAGGGCTAAAGAAAATACGATACACACTAATATTTTCTTAAAATTATAAGTTTTAATTTATCGATTAGTTGATATCTCACTTATAATTTTAAATTTAAGAGCTCACATTCTTGGTGGATGTCAGCCTTAAACATTTTAAAATTTTAATTTTGTTAATTATTGAGGAAAGAACTAAAGTTGCGAAAAAAATCTTTATCAAATACTGATATTTAATCTTTAAGAAATAACTAATAAAATATAATTTAAGGAAATGCATGTTTACAGTGATGTACTCAATATTACAATAAACACAATTTTAAACTCTTATTTTTGTTTAGTCGTTATAGTGTTCAATTTCTATTTATCCACCTCACGACGGAGGATGGAAATCTATGTATAGCTTTTAGTCGATTAATTTGACCCTTTACATCTCTTATGTTGTGAATAAGACGAGACAAAACTTTAGATGTCCACTTCATTTCGACGTACCCAGTGATGTCACAAGTTCATCCAATGACAAAACGTCAATTTCCTGGTGGGAATGAATGGAAAACAAATTTAATTGCTGCTGCTGCTGCTGCTTTTTTTTTTTTTAATCGCAAGTACACGATATCATAACAGATAAAATAATGGACATTTGAGTCTAAATTATCATTCCCAAGAGGATTATAATTTATTTCTAGTCTATTGTTTTAACTTCTATTTGCTGAATGAAAACGAATATAATTGTTGTGATTATTTTTCTAACTATATTTAACTAATTGAAAATAGTAATATACACACAGAAACCGATTTAGGATTCAAATATGGAATGGGATATTAGGGCATATCCATTTCATCTTGTAATCACTTTTAAGTCTTAATTCAAGAATCACAATCTAATGTAGTATTCAAAAATATTCTTCCACCGTATTCAATTTACCCCCTCGAGTTCTCATTGAGCATCTTTAACTAATTCAATCTCATATCTCCATGTGAATCCATATTAGTTAAATGCAATATTTGTTCTAAGAATTCATGTAACAATCGCAATAATTAACATAAGTATCTCTACGTTTTATACTAAATTACCGAATTTTACTATGTGATCTAAATCTAAAACTCACTTTTCGATTCGTAAAAAATCACAAATTCATTGAATTGTTGATCAAGTAATTAAAGGTATTATATTTGTGAATAAAATCAACACATAAATGATGATAGAGCTAGAACTTTGAATAAAAGAAATCAATGATTTCAACTAGATTACATTGTTCGTCCTTATATATGATTTATCTACTCATAATATAAGAAGAAAAACAAGGGATTTTTATTGAAAACATCACTGGATTAATTAAAGATGTAGAAAAAGGATGACTTTGCACCAAGATCTTCTTCCAATTAATGCTTTAAACCCTTGTTTTCTTGATGTTTTTCTCATTTGATTTGCCCTCCTAGATCTCAAGTTGTGTTCTTTGATTGTCAATGTGTGGAACCCTTCTCAAGTGCCTCTTTTCTTGTATTTATATTTCCCTCAATATTTTTCCCGAATTTGAAGTTTTCATGGTTTTAAAAGGGCCAAAATTACGCACCCTAATTCGCATTAGGCTGCACCTCGAAGCCATGTAAATGGTACCACATCACTGCGAAGGCATCATGGGTGGCTCCGCACCATCTTTCGGTAAAATTTTAGGATTTGAGGTGCCTAGGTGCCATGATGGTGGCGTTGTGGCGTATCTTCTCTAGAAAGATTCAACATTGTACATCTTTTAGTATTTTTATCATAACTTTTGCTTCTGATATCCGATTGAGACGATTTAAATTGGATTGTAAAGACAACTCAAATAGCTACAACTTTACTCGAAAAAAAAGTTTTTCCCAAAGGTGGGTCTCAATCTCGGGCTAAAAATTTGAAACATACTTGTGCTGTTGAAAATCATATTTCACTCCTTCTTGACTTCTAATTGCATCCAATTGACCCCTAGCATTCTCGAATTTTTATTATGAGATCGACACAATTTTTGAGTATTTATACTTTAGTCCCCAAACTTTGGATATTGCCATTTTCATCATTTTTCGTTCCATTCTTTCAATCCCACTTCCATTTATCGAGTCTCGCCTAATAACACATTATATAATATTTTAAGCTATAATTTCATTAAAAGAATTACGAAATATCCATATTTTAAAGCCCGATAAGTGTATCAAATACCCCAAACTTAAATATTTATTTTTCCTCAAACAAATTTGTAACAGAACTTAATAAACACACAAACATGAAAACAAATTTTGGGCTAAATACCTTGTCGTTTTGCCTCAAAACTGAGAACACCATAGGGTGTGTTTGAGCCACATTATTTTGAAAAAATATATTATGAAATAGTAGATTGATGGAGAATGTGTGGTTGAAAAAGAAGGAAAAGTTATTGATGTGATGAAAAATATGATTTTATTAAAGAATGTGTAGTTGAAAATGAGTAGAAAAATGAAAATGAAAATTTTAATGTGTACCAAACAGGATATCACATTTATGAACAACATCAAAATCACAATGGAAGAGCTAAACCTTCACTTATCCAATACAAAACATGTATGTGTGTGAAGAATCAAGTGTAACGTCGTACATTCACAAGTTGGTTTAATTCCTAGCCCTAAGTGGTCAATTATCTCTTTTTTTTCGCTCGTGAGATTTCTCCCAAATTATTAGTACTCCAACAATCAAGTTTATACCAAGTGATACAAAGCCACTAATTATCTAAACCCCCAACAATCTGCTCTTACTCCTCGTACTTGCATGTATTTTTTCCTTTTTTTTTTTTGGTTTGATGTTTTCTTTTTAGCTCAATATTAATATAATCATTTTTATTTTCTTGACCCTTGAAACGAGTTTATTAGTTAGTAACTCCCCAGTTTTTAAGTACCAAAGGGTACCGAGTTTCAAAATACTTCTACGAAATTACTAACTCGAGTAAAAAAGATTTCGATGTGAAGCATGTACTCAATAAGTACAATACTTATCTTCTATTAAAGAAAAACAAAATTTACAGGGATTAGATCCCTAGTATTCCGTCATCACCTAATTTATACTAGAAAGTTAAAGACACTCTACGCTAATCTTTTTTAACATGCAAAGAATCATCACAATCCTAAATCACTTATTTTACTGGCTTGAATACTCCAAATTATAAAATATACGGTTAAAGGATGTTGTGAATCATAAGATAAAGGATTAAATATCTAATTCCTCTATTCAACCAATATATCATACTTAAATAAAAGAGTGAGTTTTCTTTTCACTATTCACAAGCCGTTTGGCCACCGACGCCTAGCCGAGTTGGTTGAGCCGCGTTAGCCGAGCCATCAATGTATAATATAATTATCCTACTTAAATAATAGAGTGAGTTTTCTTTTCACTATTCACAAGTCGTTTGGCCACCGAAGCCTAGTCGAGTTGGTTGAACCGCGTTAGCCGAGCCATCAATATATAAAATAATTATATCCTACTCCTATCCTACATAAGTACAAGAGCCACTTTGGTGGTTACTATTCATAAGCTGAGCCAAGCCGAGTCGAGCAGAACCAAATGGCTTTATGGCTCGGCTCGGCCGTCTAAGCCTTTTTTTTTTTACGTTTGATTCTGTATTTTTATGTCTCGGCTTGGCTAAGCTGTCTAAGCCGGGTTTATTTATTTTAATTTTTTATTTTTATACATTTGATTTAGTATTTTTATAGCTAAGCTTGGCTAAGCCAAATGTTAAAGTGCAGCCATGATAAATATATGATCGATAAATTTTAAATATAAAAAATAATGTTACATTAATTGTGAAACGTAAAGTCGTGATTGTTTATATTTCTTTTCAATCCCAACATCATTCCAATGTCCTTTTTTCGAACTTTATTTTCTACAATTTTTCGTTTGATTCGATATTTTACGATATGAATAT
>CAIGRF010133362.1:0-10846 GCA_903798235.1 Fraxinus ornus | reverse complement strand
GTGCAATTCGATTGTTAGTGTGTTGTGACTCGATCTACAAAAGATAGTATGCCTAATTTACCCAAATAAAAATTAGACGATGATTTGATACGAAGAGCAATTTTATATATAAATAAACAAGAGACTAATTTTCATAAGTGGATTATGTTATTGGACGGAGGGCTAAAATTACAATCAATGAGTTCTGATTTGATAAGTTCATATTTGCGTCTTTTGTAATATGATTTCAGGTGATAACCACATCAATTGCTACATTTAAATAATTAACGCAAGCACATTTATAAAATGTTTGATAAGTTAAATTAGATAAAATAACTTGTCAATTCCATCTAATTTAACTTACAAATCCCTTGCTTGATAATAAAAAAAAAAAAAACATATTTTGAAATAGTGATTTCTTTTGGAGGATGCGTAGTTAAAAATAAGGAAAAATTTTGGTTTACATGTAAATTTATTTTATGGGAGAATGTACGATTAAAAATTAGTTTTAAAAAAAATGAATTTTTGAAAAAATGGAGCTCAAAAAAGGACTAAGTCCCTATTTTCAGGGGATTAAAATTAGATTCTTATTAAATTTTGATAAAAATTAATAAAATTTATCGTTGAATAGTTGTGGAATATATAAAATATATAATTAAAATTAATTATTGATTTTAATTTAGATTAAAATCTGAATTTAAATTCTAGATGACAGAATAGGCTACGTGTGTTCGATAGAGATTAAAATTGAAAAATCAATAGTTATTTTTGACTTTTATTAAATGAGTGAGACCCAATAACGACTATATTTTCAATTTTAATTGAATTTTAATCCCTGTCGAACAAGCCTAAATAAGCTAATGGCAACGATGAAAAAATTTGGGCAGAATGTCAGTAAACTCAAAGCTTGGAGGTCAAAATTGAAAATGGCCTATAAAAGTGATAATTACCCTCTGTCTCTCCCGCCGAGCGGTATTCTCTTTCTCTTGCAGTGAAAACTAAAAATCGGATCCCGACAACACGCATTCGACTTAAACGGGTATGTGCCATTTCTATTCTTCTGATTTAATAAAATTTTCCGTCAATTATATTCAAATTGAATTGCTAGGACTTTGGCGTTTTAGTATGTTGTTTAATTTTTTAATTTGTTATTCTTTTTTATTGCATTCAATAGATTACTTCAGATTTATGGAGCTTTTACTGTTATTTCTAAAGTCCAGTGTGAATACTGACTAGTGTTTTCTATATGTGTTTATGTAGGTATTATATGGGTGTAAGTGCATGTGTAAAAGCTTAGGGGGATTTCAATTTTGCAAATGTAACTTTAAGTATGTATTAGTGTTTGGTACTAAGGCCTATATGAATCCGCTATTGGAGTCTGATATATATTTTCATTTATAAATGCAGTGCTGGGAATATATAGCTCTTTGATTTGGTAATTCTAGGGTTTCATCTAAAGGAGTAGGGTTTTAGTTGGTATGATTTCCAATGGGTGCCTGCATTGTAGTCGTGTCGTTCTCCAGCAAATTGATTTGGAATATTGGGATCAGAGTGACTTTGAAATATTATTGTAGCTTATTAAGAGCAGTAACTATTTAACTCAGAGAAAAGGGGTTTCCAAATTAAGGCGGTGTGAATTATTGAAAGATTGTTTGTCCTTTTTTTTATTTTTTATTTTTTAAATTTTTTGAGGAATAAAATTTTCAGGTCCTTATGTTTTATACCTCCTCAGCTGAAATTTCAAGGGAGGGGGTGATAATTTGTCACTTATTTAGTGGATGTAGAGATTTTTCATTTAAATTATTGATTTTTATCTAATACGAATTGTATATTCTGTTATCAGGGTCCTGCGGCATATTTTAGGTGACTACAAATTCATAGTCTGGATTGATTGGACCTATAATGGAAGTTGACGTAGGGATATTCAACTCTGCTCTCGTTCTTCAATCACAATATAAGAGAAGAAGAGTTTCTCCGGACAGTGCAGATAATTCTCTGTCATGTAGGGTTTTACGTGACATTGAAGATTCTTTACCAACATTGCAATCTTCTGATTATTATACAGAGCCTTGTTTGAGAGAAATGGCTACTCGGGAATTCATGAGTCCAGGCTTTTGCAGCAGAGTTCAAGACTTTACTGTTGGCAGGGTTGGTTATGGACGTGTTAAATTTATTGGGGATACAGATGTTAGGCGGTTGAATTTAGACCAAATCATCAAGTTTAATAGATGTGAGATTATTGTATATGAAGATGAAAGTTTGAAGCCAGCGGTTGGAAAGGGTCTTAACAAGCCAGCTGAAGTAACTTTACTATTGCAAGCAAAATCTTTCAATCATTGTAATGAGGATTGCTTAAGAAAGTTGAAGCGCAAGACAGAAAGTCAGGGAGCACAATTGATCTCGTTTGACCCAATAAATGGCGAGTGGAAATTCTCAGTACAGCATTTTAGCAGATTTGGCCTGAGTGAAGATGATGAAGAAGATATTATAATGAACAATGTGTCTCCTGATGCTCAAGATCCTGCCGATATGATTGACTGTGAGGTTTCAGATATTGATAATGAAACTGCTCCAGTGGACCCGACCCTGCTTTCACACTCTCTACCTGCTCATCTTGGGCTTGATCCTGTCAAGATGAGAGAAATGAGGATGTTGATGTTTTCTGCAGAGGAAGAGGACATACAGAATTTCGATGATATGCATTCACGTGAGCGACCTGCTTTTGCTTTTGCTAAAGAATCCTCAAGAACTCCATTACATCATTCTTCTCAGAGATTAGTTCGCAAGACAAGTCCTCCCATGATTCGCAAGACCCCATTAGCTTTGATTGAGTATAACCCTGGAAGTTATAGCTCTAGCTCTCCTGGATCCATTTTGATGGTCCAACAAAATAAGGGTTTGCACCTGAAGGCATCAAAATCAGAAGGTTTTAAGCTCGACCTTAAGCATGAAACGCCAGTAAGTGGAAACCATTCACATAATATAGTTGACGCAGCTTTGTTCATGGGTAGATCATTTCGAGCAGGTTGGGGCCCTAATGGCGTCCTTGTTCATTGTGGCATGCCTGTTGGGAGTACTGGCCACCAAAATGTGTTATCTTCAATGATCAGTCTTGAAAAGGTTGCGATCAATAAAGTTACAAGGGATGAGAATAACAAAGTCAGAGAGGAACTCGGTGATTTTTGTTTTGATTCTCCTCTCAAACTTCACAAGGAATTAAGTCATGAAACAAAAGAAGTTGAACTGGGATCTTTCAAATTAAAGCTTCAAAAACTTGTCTGCAATCGCATGATGCTGTCAGAGATTTGTCGGAGTTATATAGGCATCATTGAAAGGCAACTGGAGGTGCCTGGTTTATCATCTGCTTCACGTGTTTTGTTAATGCACCAAGTGATGGTATGGGAGTTAATTAAAGTTCTCTTTTCCTCTCGGAATATTAGTGGGAAATCGAAGTCTGTGAAAGCTGACAATGAGGAGGATATGATGCCTGATGGTATGGAAAGTGCTCCTGAGATTGATTTGGAAGCACTTCCACTGATGAGGCGAGCAGAATTTAGTTATTGGCTGCAAGAGAGTATTTACCTCCGCGTACAAGAGGAAGTAAGTTCATTGAACGATATTAGTGATTTAGAGCGCATATTCTTGCTTCTTACTGGACGACAGACGGATGCTGCTGTAGAACTTGCTGCTTCTGGAGGGGATGTAAGACTGGCTTGTCTTTTGAGTCAGGCTGTTGGTTCCACTGCCAATCGCGCTGACATAGCTCATCAGCTTGATCTTTGGAGAAAAAATGGAATGGACTTTAGTTTTATTGAGGAGCAAAGGGTGAGGCTTCTTGAGTTACTTTCTGGTAACATTCATGGAGCCTTGCTTGGTGTGAAAATTGACTGGAAAAGGTTCCTAGGATTGTTGATGTGGTATCAGCTTCCACCTGACACTTCATTGCCCGATGTCTTCAACACTTATCAGAAGCTTGTTAATGATGGAAGGGCGCCAAATCCAGTTCCTGTTTACATTGATGAAGACCTAATAGAAGAGGATACATACGATTGGGAGACAGTGGAACGTTTTGATCTTGCTTATTATCTAATGCTTCTTCACGCCAGACAAGAAAATGATTTTGGTGCTCTAAAGACTATGTTCAGTTCATTCGCCTCAACAAATGACCCACTTGACTACCACATGATTTGGCATCAGCGTGCAGTTTTAGAGGCCATTGGTACTTTCAGTTCTAACGATCTTCATGTTCTTGACATGGGATTTGTTTCCCAGTTGCTCTGTCTGGGGAAATGTCATTGGGCCATCTACGTGGTGCTTCATATGCCCCATCGTGAAAATTATCCTTACCTACAAGCTACTGTTATTAGGGAAATTCTCTTCCAATATTGTGAAGCATGGAGTACGGATGTCTTACAACAGCAGTTCATTGAAAAAATGGGCATTCCTTCAGCATGGTTGCATGAAGCTTTGGTGAGTTGATAATGCTTGAAATTTGTTTAATTTACTACATGAATTTGACCTGTTTTAGTTTTTTTTCCCTGGTAGATCTTTCCGTGTTTGTTACTAAAAAATATGTTCCTATATGTTGCCTTACCTTTGAGATTGGTGTTGTACAAGACTTCTTAATGGGTATATTTAAGGATGTCTAGATATTTAGGCTTCCGTGAAATTTTTTGTGACTGGAAATCAATATTTCTTACAGCATTATTGATACTAGTAGTTTGATTTCTTTGATGTCATTAAACAATATTCATGGTCTTTCTGTGAAGATCTCATCTTGCTCCTCTTTATTCAAATGCAGGCTATATATTTCAATTACAATGGCGATAGATTAAAGGCCTTAGAACATTTCCTTGAATGTGCAAATTGGCAGAAGGCGCACTCAATTTTCATAAGTTCAGTTGTACATTCTCTGTTTTTGTCAGGTAGAGATCTAATTTTATTTATTCTTCAGTAGACTGATATCCGTTACTCAGTTCTGTCACTTTCCCTTCACTTTATCTTTGAGCGAATTAAATTTGTTATGTGGTCCATCACTTTTGGTGATAATTGAATTCTTGAGAATCATAATTTTCAGCTCCTATGTTGGTTTAATAATTGGGAATCATGATATGAAGTTTAATAATTGGGAATCATGATATGAAGTTAAGGGAATGCGAATTGAAAGCTCTTAACATTATGATTTCCATGATTTGATATCTCACCAATCAATTTGGAATTCCGGAAACTTGGCAAATGATTATTTCAGTTCTTGCCAAGTGAATGGTCACTTTAAGAGTTCGTACTGTTACTATATATTCATATGCTGAGACTTACTGCATGAAAGGACACTAGACTCAAGTGAGAGTACCGCCTCGATATTATGTACATCCATATATAAAAAATTTCTAGTTACAAGTGACCGATATTTTATCATCAAATGTATTTGGATAGCATATTCACTTGGTTGGTATATGTTAAATGCATGTTTGAAATTTGTACATTTTCAAAGTGGAAGGAAATTTGGTTGGAACCTGAAGGCAATTGCTTTATTTTTGCGTGCAATTCTGTAATGAACAAATTATGGAGCAAACTGTTTTTGGTATTTTCTGCATTATATGAATTATAGCAATGAAATGAGATTATGAAGGAATGTAAATGGAAACGGAATGGATTACAAAGTAATGTTGAGCTTTTGATGCTCAACTCCCTAAATCTCTCAATTTCGGAATGAGTGCAGACTTCAGAATACCTAAAAAAATAAAAATTCCCCAGTTACCCCTCCCCATGTGTTGCTAGTTTTCCAGTTTCTTCTTAAGCTGGGCACAAGTAAGTGTACCTATCAAAATTCGCCCTCAATAAAGAGAGAAATTTCCATTCCAAAAGATGAAGTTGATGTAACTTAACAATAACTATCACAAAAATATTTCTGGTTAAATGGTGGAAGACACTCATTGGTGTATTGTGAGCAGCTTACTGAAGCATTCTTTGAATTGATGAACTGACTGACTTAGTTAATTTGTCTGTTCATAATTGCTGATGTATTGTAATTACCTTGATGAATTAAAAGTTATTTATACTTGTGTGGTTGACATTTATTTTTGTTTTCCAATTTCTCATAAGTAAATTACTTCCAAATCTTGTCTTCATGAGAGACTTGTTAAAGTTATATTCGACAACATCAATGACATGCAGGGCAACATTCAGAGATATGGAGGGTTGCTACATCCATGGAGAACCACAAGTCAGAAATCGAAGACTGGGATTTGGGAGCTGGAGTTTATGTTTCATTTTATTTATTAAGAAATTCCTTACAGGAAGACAGCAATACCATGACTGAAATGGTACGTGATTACTCTCTGAAGGCTCATGGTACAACTATATTTACTTTTGTGGCGGCAAAATCAGAGCTGTGTTAGATAGATTTTATTGGTCTGTAGAGCTTGATTTTCAATCACATGTAGCTATCAAGCCAGCAACTGAATTCTTCTTGCATATCATTAAGACCAATGACTCCCAAATGTCACCATTTCATTTTAATGCCTGCTGACCTTTCTTCAGTGTACTAGAATGTTTCTCTGCTAGAACACTGTAAACATTAATGATTGTCACCAAGTCTTTGGTTTGATGAAGTTGGCTACAATGACTAGATATTGCTGGGACAAAGTGATGATTTTCAATTTGTCTCGAGAAATTGAAATCATAATGATTCAAAGTGGAAATATATCTTTAAGGAACACATATTTGCAGTCAAATATCTAACATATTTAGTAGACTTAAGGAATGAAAATGATATTTCATTGGAATGAGAAAATGAATTTCAACAGTAGTCTTTTACTGTTTTGAAATTATTAATTATTATTTTTTTAAGTGTAGGGTGGGGGGAGCGAGGTTAGACCTTGAGCTCAGTCTGAGTGTGGGAACAATAATCCCTAACCAACTGGGACATGGAGAATTTGTAATTTTAACAGTAGTCTTGAATGGAATAGAAATTGTATCTAAAACATAATCTAGTCAAATATGTTTTGATGCTCTGTAAACATCCTTTTAGTGCTTTCTGTCGAGGGTTGATAACACGTTCCATTTGACAGGAGACTCTTGAGAACAAAAATGATGCATGTAGAGACTTCATTGGAAGCCTAAACAAGTCTTTGGCAGTTTGGAGTAGCAAGTCATCAGTTGATGCAAGGTATTGATATTTATTTCTTTGCAAGAAAGCATGATCACATGCACATCCACAGCTTGGCTAAGATATCCTTTCCTTAAAACAATTAGCATCAAACTACTAGTTTTTAGTCACCACATTTTTTCCTTTTTTATTTCTTTCTCAAGTCTTCATTCCTGTTTCATTGTCTCACAATTATCATTTTAAATGTTCACATCTCTCAGCATCCTTTGATTTAGGCATCACATCTTTAATTACAGGTGACTACTAGTGTAATGCATATCCTAATATTGTTTTTCATTTAGTCTACCAATTTCATTTACCTCAATACCAAAGTTCGGAGTCAGTTCTCTGATTACCCAATGTTTTTCTCAGCCAAGAGTCAACTGATATTCCTAAATTGAAACTTATAGTTGTGTTTTGTATGCAAGTTAGATGCAAGAGTATATGGACTTCGCATAAACCCACTATTTGGAACTAGAGTTTTAATAGTTAGTTATACTTTCTCATTGTCAATAAACAAATGAAAGGGTGATATGGAAAGAATGTATATGACACTGCTACATGCTGGAAAAGAAGGATTGTTTTACCATGGATATATGGAACTTCAAAATTGCCTCTTGCACTCGTGATTATGGAGTGCAGGTAAGTTCGTTGTGAAGTGCCATTAACACTCCCATTTACCAGTATGCAGATTCTATATGTTGATCTGGGTCAATCTCTTTTGGTCTATAGTTTTCAGATGATGAAGAATATACTCTTAATGATGTGCTTGATTTCTTCTAGAGAATGAAGAATTCCTAAAGAAAAATTTAAAGGGAATGAAGAAAAAGAGAGGTAGGAGGATTATGGATTTTGGAGGGATCCAATTTTACACTGGTGGAGTTAACACTTACAAAAAGTCTGCAAAACTTCTTTTGGCTTGAGATTGGTGGCGGCAATGGGTGTGTGTGCAGGGCATTTTCCGCTTTCAGATTTGTGATTGTTTAGTTTTCAATAACCATATTGATATCATGTTTCCTATATTTAAAGCCTTCAATCTATTTTCCGTTTCAAAAAACTAGTGCATACCATGTTGAGAAAACATTGTTGTTTAGGACTTCTACCCTTATTTGGTGGATATGGGTAAGTCACCGTGTATCTCACATTTACGTTTCAGAGTTGCATACTCAAAGATGGCAGAAGAGATTTGCAGTTTGCTTCTTTCTGACAGCAGTGAGGGTTTGAGTCGTGAGGCTCAGCTCAACTGTTTTGACACTATGTTTCGAGGACCTGTTCCAGAAGACCTTCGGTCGTGCCATTTGCAGGATGCGGTATCTCTTTTCACGTATTATCTTTTGGAGGAGGTACAATAGTCCCATTTTCGATACTATAAGAGCATGTCTTCGGAATGTACTACTTGATAATAGTGTCAAATTTACCTTACTAAGCATACTATAATTGTCCTATTAAATTTGCAATAATGTATGCAGCTGTTAAAGATATGGCATCTGGTTTTCCAGATTGTATTGGACATTTTCTCATCTTTTGCAGTTTAATATTGAAAGTTACCTGTTTGTAGAATATTTTGTCGTCAATTTCATTCCATACAAGTTGAACTCCATTAATTCGTTCTTTGCATTGCATTGCATCTTTTTCACTTTAGGCTTGGGCCAACATGCTCTATGTAGTCGACAGAAAAGAGTGCAAGTTTCTTGATTTGATAATTTGGTGACAGATTAGCTTCCCAGACCTCAGCAATTATGATGCTGACCTCACGGGTGTCCAATGAGCCGAGCCAGCTCACGAGCCAAAACATGAGGGTCGGGCTGTTCGGGTTTTTTTTGGCTCGAGCCGAGCTTTTGTTCGGCCAAAAAAATTAGGCTCGACCAGAGCTTTCGGCTCGGACCTGTTGAGCCAAGCCGAGTCGGCTTTCTAAGTGTAGCTGCCCGGTTGTTTTTTTAATTTTTTAAAGCTGGCAGCAGCTAGCTGCCTGCAATTCTGCTTGCAATTGCAGAACTCCCCAAAATGGGGCTCGGCCTGAGCCTCGAGCCGGGCCCCCTCGGGCTTTTTAGGGGTCAAGCCACGGGCGTCGAACCGGCGAGCAAAATTGACACCGCTAACCTCACGTGTCCTTTTGTCCTCAATAACTTTGTAGATTGGATTAGTGACAACTATTTATTGAAGTCAGTCAGTCTATTCCTTTCTTCGACACTACAACGAAGTACCCATATTCTCGAAAACACATAGATGCTTGTACGCTGTAAGTGTGACACTGACACTTGTATTTCGACTGGATCTGCTTGCAGCGTTTGTGGAAACAGAACATAAATCAAACTGCCTGGCACAGTTTGTGCTGTCGTTGACTCATAGCTTTTCTTTTTATCTTATTATTAAGCAGAGAAATAGATACAAACTGAAAGTGCTTCGTGTTTGCTTTGCTACTTTATAAGAGAACTGCCTCATTGCCAGTTTACTTCTGTGTTTATAACGAACATCTTGAGTTTAAACATGTATTATCCTATCCTATGATTACTATGTTTTCAAAGTTCTCGTGGTAATCCCAGTGCCAGGAAATGTAGAAGAGGGATTAGTATTTCAAAACAATCTATTCTTTGGAGAAAAACGAAGAATCATATTACAATTTAGAAAGAATTCAATTTAAAAGTCGGAATTGAAAAAGAAATGAATATTGTGTGGGGGCACGGGAGATATGTGAAAATGTAGAAGAAAAATATGTATTTTTTAGGGAAAAAAAAATGATTCTTTAAAAATAAATAAAATAATGTTACAATTTTAAAAAGAGTCAGTTGGGTTCAAAAGCGAGAGAGTTCAACAACTCTCTTAGCCCCTATTTGGTGGACATTAAAATCACATTTTTAGTAAATTTTGATAAATTGTTCTGTTGAAAAGTTGTGGGATACCTGGAATATGTTTAAAATTAATTGTTGATTTTGTTTTTGATTAAAATATGAATTTTAACTTGTACCAAACAGGGTATTAATTTACTTTTAGCTTTTAGTTTTTTTCCTAGAAAGTGGGCCAAATGCATCTGTCTTCATGAGTTGTCGGGTTAGACATTTAAACTCGGTATGGCGTGTTTATTACGGCGACCAATCTGTGAACTACTGCTAATCGAATAAAGATCGTTTCAATCTGATTTTTAACGAGTGGCCAAACACTGGGGTCCTGTTTTTATCGATCTCGTAAAGAAATGGCGTTGCTGATGCAGATGCTCCAATTGATTTGTACGGAGTGGTCCCGGTTTCAGGTATTCTTTGGACTTATCGAAGTTTTAGAGAGGAAAAGTTTGGAGACAAGCAGGTCAAGTGGTCAGTAAATCAAGAAAAAAGGAGTCTGGATTAATCAAAAAGTAGATATAAGAAAAGACGTGCTTTTTTGAAGGCATAATTACTTATTCTTGTATCATTGCTTATCTTTGCCTTGATTAATCAGAAAGCAGCCATAATATTCGCATATCTTTCTACTTTTAACAACCACTTATTCTTGTATAATTGATCATTCTTGGCATTTATTTAATAGGTTAATTTCACAAATTGTCACTGAAGTTACGTCAAATCATAAAACGGTCACTGAAGTTTAAAACTTGCACTAACGGTCACTGAAGTATCATCTGGTTACAGTAATTGTCACTGAAGGACCATTTTCAATTTAATTGGAACTTAATGGACCAAAGTAGCTGAATCTTGAACCTTAAGGGCCTAAATCGCAAATTTGACAATA
>CAIGRF010133358.1:0-15082 GCA_903798235.1 Fraxinus ornus | reverse complement strand
TTATGAATTCCATGAAATATGTTATTAAAATTAATTGTTAACTTTGATTTAGATAAAAATTTAGATTTCAATCGGATATCAAACATGACTTTATTATAAAAAAAATCTCCAAAGTTGGGGGCACGTGCCGACATCCTTAGAGTTCTGGATATGCCCTTAAATGAGTATTTTTTTTCTTCTGAATAATTCTTATTTGGTCTCCAACCTAGATAGTTTAACTAGTTTTGAGAATTAGTAAGGAGAAAATGCCATGATTAGCCTTTCTATTCGCACTAGTTAACTGCATATTTGACTTGTATTTTCAAGACTAAAAACTTTTCGAGACCAAGATTTTGCATAAAATTAAATTTAATGGTTACATTTAAAAGGGAGTATGTAATAATTGATTATTTGCATTGAAATTAAAGCAAAAGCATAAAGAGGCGTCCTCAAAATTCAAGCCTATGATGTAGAAAACAAATTTTTAAAATGGATGAATATGATGATATCAAGTAAGATGTTGTCAATCAATACAGTCAACAAACATTGTACATGTAACATATAACTAATATTAGAATAAAGCTAAGTATACAAACATAGTTAACAACATTAGTTGACAACCATGTGTTGTCAAAATCTAAGCATATGATGTAGAAAACAGTTTTTTAAAATGGATGAATACGATGATATCAAGTAAGATGTTGTCAATCAACACTGTCAACAAACATTGTACTTGTAGCATGATTGCTAACATTATATGACTTTGTAATGTTACACACCAAACAATTCATAAAATGTAAAGTATTTTTTCCAATATTTCTATTTGCTTTCAATAAACCGATTGTTGTTACCTTTGGATGACACCCTCGACTTCTAAGCTACATTTGAGAATCTGCCTTACGTTTAAATTTCAATTTCTTTGAGTGATTTTGAAATTATTGCATATTACTGTGGCCGACCGCAAAAAATCTGATTATAAAATAATATTGAGAACAAACACGCAACATACTGTACTTGCACAAAGAGAACAAACATGCAACATCTGTGGTCTCATATATGTAATAACCGTTCTGCCAAGAATCAGCATATACATGTAATACTCAAAAATAAAAAATCCATTTTTCATATTGCCCAAGTTGTAAAACAGCTATAGACATGTACAAGTTTGCAAAACTTAGAACTTCTCAACTGGGAATCCTATGACAGGTTTGATTTCTGATGCCATAGAACGGAGCTCATCAATTTCTTCGGTACTCAGTCTCCACCCGAGTGCGCCAGCAAACTCTGTAGCCTGCTCTGCATTTCTGGCCCCGGGTATTGGCACAATGTTCTCCTGGGCGATTAGCCAGTTGAGGACAACCTGTGGAGAGAAATTAAACTAGTAAACATACAGGTGTATTAGTTTACTGTTTTTACAGATATCCAACGGCAGAGCCAAACTTTTGGTCTGGGGGCATATGGTGGTTGTCAGCGATACGCTAGTCGACTGATGGTGGCATAGAGATAGTTGGCAGAGAGATCGACATATAAAGAAAAAAAATAGAACTACATATTTTGATCATAAATTTTGGTAAGGAAATATAAAGTAATCCACTTTTGATCACCCAGGCAAGGAAATACATATAATTTTTTTCCCTACTTTACCCATCAAAAAATTAATTTGTGCATCTCGAGTGAGGAAATATAACGCTAGAGTTATGCCTTAATGGTTTGGGTTGAATTTCTAGAGGCGCCAAAGCCTAAGGACTAACTGCAATAATTTTCCATAGAAAAGTAGTAAAAACTGATTGCCGGTTGGGCCAAAACTAAGAGACCTTTACCACTAGGCTGTATCTACCTTATTGGCAAGAAATTAAATGTATAAAGTTTACCGAGTTTGGGCCAAAATAAGAGACCTTTACCACGGGGCTGTATCTACCTTATTGGCAAGAAATTAAATCGCCCCCCCCCCCCCCCCCCACATCTGCCCCTGCAGATATCTGTCACAGATTTTTTTGAGGACTTTACTGTAGTTGATAAAACTGTAAGAGTAAAGAAAAAATGTAAAGATTGAAACCTTAATAATGTAACACTGGACCACACTAGATTATTGGAAATGTAGCGTATTTTATTTCAAATTTTCTTTTAAAGGAACTAAACTATCATGGAATCTAAAGGAATTGCCAAAAATAAGCATCTGACATCGTAAATTCACGAGCTTAGCAATTGGCATATAATAATATTCTTCTTTGAAGTGATTGATATATCGCAGGTTGATTATGCTAAAAGTTGAGAACAAACCTGAGTTGGAGTTCTATTGTAGTTTTGTCCAATCTCTTCTATTCGATTTATCAGAGGTTGTAACTGCAGGTAAGCAAAAGTAATATAGGGAACTGAGTAGAAAACTTGTATGTAAAATATACTAGTGCATTGATATCACTAACCTTTGTCAGGAACTCGGGGGTATAAATCCGTCCTCTAGGACCAGAGGGAGGGTTATCTGGAGTGTATTTCCCCGTCAGAGCACCTATATATGTCAAGACAGCTCAGAGGCTAAGTGAGAGAAGAAAAGTAATCCAGAATCCTCTTCTTAAGTTTAGTCAAGGTAGATTGGAGCTATAAAAATAAGTGTGGAATTGAAAATCACCCCTCCCTAAAAAATCAATAAACCAAAAAGAAATGAAAATGAATAAAGAAATCCATTGGCATCAGAAGAAGTGGTAAGATCAGCCATTTGATATTTACCTTTCGTTATCTATGACATATAGAGTAATAATAAAAGAGACTGTCATGAGAAATCCCTCTAGGGAAAGGTAATCTACTATGGAAATACAAACAGTGCGAAGGGCAGGCAAAATTGATTTTCTCAAGTGAAGTACGAAGAAATTCAACCTAGGCCAGTTCCCTTTTAATAGTATTTTGTTATGCAAATTCAGAGATGATGTAATTTTTCTAATTCTCAGTATTTTAATTTCAGTAATATAAGGAACTTTGCAACTCAATTATAAACACAACAGCTTTTATACGATCTTCTGCGAAACCAGTTTTTTTAACAATTTCAGAACTTGGTGGAAATGCAATTCCGGATGCCAAAGAGCTATGACCAAACATGGTAAAGTGAAATAAAATCAAGTATATCGAAACAATAACTATTCACATGAAAGGTTCTCTCTCGTAAAATATAGCAGAGAATTTCTGCATCCAAATGGTCCAATAGTAGAGGGTTTACAATATGTTTTGAATCCCCAAAACAATTGCAATACCAAAAGGAACCAAAATAAAAAAGAAAATTTAATATGCACGAATCAGTATTTTGACTGTGTCAACTATTGTTTAATTAAGTTCATGTCAGTTCTCCCCTTAAAAAAGTTATGCAAACACTACATGTTCGGTAGATGGCTATGAAAGTTACGTAAGTATGCAGAAATAAGCATAAATTGGGAGAAAAAAGAAGAAGAAGAAGAAAGGATCAGGTTTTAACCTTGAGCAATTGGGGAATAAGCGATTATAGTTATCCCAAGTTCTTCACAGGCAGTTTTGACACCATTCTCCTCTGGGAGTCTGTATATGAGACTGTAATTTACTTGGTTGGAAGCCAGAGGAATACCTCTCTTTTGAAGTTGGTTATATGCATCACGAAGACGCTTCTCTAAAATCAGATATGGCGTCATCAGTCAAAGGTTGCATACAGAAAAATGAGTAGGAATCTTTTCCATATTCATCCATGATTTCATAAACGTAAGTAACAGAAATATCCATCGAGGATATTGCAGTGATTCAAAAGATCGAGAGAATAACATGAGTAGACAAAAGCAAAGAATATTGGACTTTGATTTGTCATTGGACAATCATGACAAGCTGACTGAAATGGTCCATTCAAATTTGAGCTGGAAGGAAATTTTAGGTGATTAAGAAACCAGTTCAATCATTTTCATATAAATGAAGAAAAATTGCAGAAAAAGCAACACGAGTCAAAAATCGCTTATAATTTTCCCACCCAAGAGAATAGGGAAAGAGTTTATTAAGACAACGAGATGTAAATAAGACAATGTTATGCAGCTGATGGAATTTGAAGAGTGTCTCCTTCAATAGGGTTATGGTCATTAACCTGTATGAACTTTGGATACATCAATTATATACAATGGTTCAACTACTGTTTGTATGTATCTCTGCTTTCAAGAAATATACCACTATAGTTGCATACTCCAACAGTCTTCACAAGACCCTGCTCCACTGCATCTGCTAGACCATCAATATATCCTGAAAAATGGTTCTCAATATGCTAAGCCCTCTTGAACTTAAACATGCATATTTTTGTTACTATATCAGATCAGTCATTAAGCGAGACAGTGTACAACCTTCGTTTCCCCATACTCCTGGCCTGAAATGTTCATCAGATAACAAATTGCTTCAATACGTGTATGTATGTGCTACAGATTAGAATAGGAAGACTGGTATTTGGAAAGTTAAAGAAGCAGACCAGTGGAGCTGATAGAGATCCACAGAAGACAGTCCAAGGCGACAAAGAGAATCCTTCAGAGCAGAAATAACACTCTGGCGACCGAGCCTCCATGGTAACGCTGCATATTTGGTCGCAACATTGACTTCTATATCTGGATTCTTATCTTTCTTTTCCTTGATGAATCTTAACAGATATGGCAACTCGAATTACAAGAACTACAAAATTGAAGAAAACTGGAAAACACTGTCCTGAAATTTCAACTCTCAAAATGTGTCTCAAGTTACCTTCCCAACAGTGTTTCAGAACTTTCTGCACCCAATGCAAGCTGCAAGCACAGGCAACAAGTTTCATGGGATCACACGTGTTAACTGAATACATGAAAAAAACACGAAATATAACCAGTTTCCCACCCTTGAGCCATAAACCTCAGCTGTATCAACTAATGTTATACCACAGTCAACACTGGCATTAAAAGCAGCCTTGGCAGCCTTCATTTTTCTGTCTGTCAGCATCACAAGAGGAGAAAGAAAGTTGACTATTTGTTGATGATTATAAGAAACAAAGCAAAGAGGAACATCAGCCGAAAACAAGTTACATGCAGAGAGGAAGAGGGAGAGTTCACAAGAAAAGTGTGACAATCCCCTCTTGGAACCAACAGTACAGCTTCCACAACCCCTGCACTTGTACTTGCACTCAGAAAAAGAAAAAAGCACTGACCAGGCAAATGGCAAATAGGAAAATAAAATATCATAAAGAATTCATGTGGCCGACCCCATATGTATAGAAATGATGCTTAGTTGTTTTATATGGAATCAGTCGACATGAAAACAGGCCAAGCCATATTTTAGAAGATTGGGTGGGATTGAGGCAAGGAGGACACATACAATGTAGAAACAAGAAAGTAAAGAAATTAACGAAAAGGAAAACTGTGAAAGAAAAGGAAAAAAAAAAGTCCATTCTAATACGTTAAGAATATGACTACAATTCTAGTGACGAAAACAATTATGAAACACATCCTTCAAATATAAGAGATAAGAAGTGGCATGGTGAAAATATATTTATCAAAACAACAATGTTCACACAAATAAAGATTCATTGTGAATCAAACACTCACCTTCAACACTAGACCATCTAAGTAACCTGCAATGGCATATTGCTTATGACTTCATAATGTAAAATGATGCCACTAATTATATTTTGTAATGACACCATATCTGATAG
Source organism: Fraxinus ornus (assembly GCA_903798235.1). NCBI lineage: Eukaryota > Viridiplantae > Streptophyta > Magnoliopsida > Lamiales > Oleaceae > Fraxinus > Fraxinus ornus. The sequence continues at coordinate 9,441 of CAIGRF010133358.1, read as the reverse complement.
AAGCAAGTCAGTATTTGATTAGCAGCAAGGAAAAATACGATCTGTTTGCAAAGGACTGTATTTTGCTAATGGCCTTAAGAAAGTACGGAAGAATTCTACTTCACATGGAAGAAGACGTTTCTCCCTATTTCTGCTGATAAACAAAAGCCTCAACTACTAAATTCCATGTGGATAGCAAATGCCATTACCTACAGAAAGGTAATTAGTAATTACAATCAGAGAGTTCTGAGAGTTAAAGTTGATGGTACACTTGTATTAGATGAAGAAAGCCAGTATCTTTATAGTATCAAGTAGTTGGCTTAGGATTTGAACTCTCGTCATCTCCCCCATTAGCCACTTTCATCCCTATGATCCAGTCATTTTTTATTATCAAAAGTAATGCTCAACGTGTTTAGTGTGGACACTTCCATCACCGTGATTCTATCTTAGTTAAAAGAGGTGGTGAGGAATCTGTAGAAAATCCTTTTCCAACTAGAAGCACACGAAAAACATAAATATGTGCAAATTTCCTCTTGATTCATTTTTCATACAACCCCCTTGTCTAATATTGTTGGAAAATGGTCTTTGGTCTCTCATGTGGATCGAGCCAACCTGCATTCCTAGATATGGGTTGGTACAACTAGACTAATTCACTTCCAAAAACTATCTACAACCACCCATAGCCACTCATCTACAAAGAGACAGAAATTTAGGCTGAATATGGCAGAAATTCATACACGGAATAATTAACTTTATGAGCACAAGAGTACATTAAATTTTAATTCGAGTGAGTGGAACAAGCAAGTAATTCAATCAAAAAGCATACCAAATTCAATGTTTCTAACAAATTTTCTAAGCGAAACCCATTCTTGTTTTCAATACAATGTTACAATTATAAACACCACCTCTTTTACAACTTATAGAACACCACAAGATAATGCTATATACTATTCAATTACCATCACACATTCATAGGCACTAAAGATAACCATGATTTATGGGTTGAATGAAGTAATAATAGAAGTAACACAACCTTAACACATGAGATAACATTGGAGTGGAAATTACCATCCCAATCGAAATTGTTCCAGTAACTGGTGTCACCCCATGACCAGGCCCCAATCCCAAGCCTGCTCACCTTCAGTTCAGAACCACCCAACTTCAATTTCTCTTCATCGGTCTTCGGAATAGTACTTTCCTGCCCAGAAGCCACAGCTTTAACTGTACTAATTTTATTCCGACTAAAAGTACAGAAACATGCACTGCTCAAATGTAGAGCCATTATCTCTTTTAAGAATTTGGCACCAAATTTTGTGAAATTATTGGGGGTTTCAAGAAAAACTATATCGAAAATAGTGTTGAAGGGGGATTCAGGATAGTTGTAGGATGAATGGCAAATGTTGGATTTTGGTCCATGGAAGTAAAATTGTGAATGAATGGCACTTAATTTTAACACGTTAAGTATTTCCATACTGCCAACAAAAAGTGATTAGGACCCACCAAAATTGGACGTCACTCAAGTTAGTAGAACATGTTTCGGATGAGATAAAAATATAGATTAACTTATAAGTGTTTAAACTATTCCTCTTAACAAGATTGACTTTTTAACATTGTACTTCAAGTCTTAATATGCTCATTAAACTCTAATGATCAATTCAATCTGATTAAGACTCAAAAAATGAACACAAATTTCAATTTTTAAAATTGATTTGCTCAAACGATCCACCATCTTACTGGAGTATGTTAAGAGATAAAAATCCTACATCTAATAAAGATAAAAATATAGACCAACTTATAAATGTTTGAACTACTCTTCTTAACGAGGTTGAGTTCGTATGAACATTTTTTTTGAATTTTAATCGGATTGAATTACTTGTTAAATCTTAGTAGACTTTGATACCATGTTAAAATATTAAATTTCATGCTCTGATATCATATTAAGATTTGAGATTCCAATTTAAAAGATTAATCTTGTTAAGATGAGTAATCCAAACACTTATAAGTCCGTCTATATTTTCACCTTTATTCGATGTATGATTTCATCCTTTAACAAAAAGTTGAAGGTAGAAAGTAGAAAGATAGAACAAGTGTCCACCCAAATGGACCAACGAAGTCTTGGGGACTGGCTTTGTATATATAGGGCATGTTTGCATTTTATTTTATTTTTTGCTTTTATTTTATATAAAAGAATTTTCTAAGAAAGTTACATTAATTTTTATTTGAAAAGAGCTTCTTATTTGAAAAGTAATTTTAGAGAAAATTACAGCAGACCAACTTTCTCTCAAAATTCTTCTAATTAAAAAAAGACACCCATAAAATTATCAAATTGGTCCGAAGCAATTTTATATCTCAAAAGTTTCTTTTTAACTTCTCAAAAATCATGTCAAATGGACTTGTAATCAGGTAGAGCCGATCTTCTGGAGTAGCAAGCTAAGCTAGGTTTATCAATTTTCTACATGTTAAGATCCAAGTGGGTCAAGGCATTATGGACGACTCGACTATCCAAATTTCTTTTTGCAAAAAAATTGCAGTAGAGGTTCCAAACATTTTAAAAGCATGTCATGCAATCACAAACCTTCTAATCTTAGCAACTAAATCTCAAAACTTTTTAACAAATGCGCACCAGAAAGACCTCCAGATGTTTCCATTCAAAAGATTGTTGGTTGACCGAAATTGCACTCCAAAGTGATCCTATGCTCCATTTAATTTTTTATTGGCCCCTAAAAAAGTTATTCATTACTTATGACACTAACAATTTCAATTTCTCTATGAGGATCATATACTGAGCAATATCATTGATTGTCAACAATATTACTGTTGTAATCATTGATGGAGGCATATCGAATCATAATCAATGATATCGTTGTTCATAAATCTGTCCGAAATCACCAATAACAATTGATTTACATACACATATATATCTAGTGAGAGGAATTAACTGAATGTCAGTATTTGTCAGATTTTTAGTGGATTTTGATAGAAATTGATGAATTTTGTAGTTAAAAAGTTGTGTCCCACAAAATGTGTTACTAAAAATAATTGTTGACTTTAACTCGAGATTTTAATTGAATTTTAATTCAAACCAAACATGGGCTTATTTTCAGGAGGGATATATGAACGAGGAAGAACAAAAAAAGTTATTTTTCAAATGAAAATGAAATATTAATTAAATTTCTGGAGAATAAAAAATTGATAGGTAAAGTGTTACATAATATGATATAGATGGATCGATTTGTAATTTTCAATTATGAATTTTTTTTGGTCTATTTACTTATTTTTAATGGAAATTTTGTAACTCTTTTTAGCAAAGTTATTTTTTATTATCTTGTAAAATGTAGTATGTAAAATATAAATTTAAAATATGCATTACGTATAATGTAAATACATACTAAACAACGGTGTATTGTGGAAATATCCATAAAGGAGGGTATATTTTATTCTTTTTCGATAAAAAGGGTTTGGTGTAAAATTTTTTTTTTTAAAAAAATGTCAAACAAATTTAAATGAAGGAATATGGCTAGGCCTCCAAGGGCCAGCTAGCCCAGACCCCCATTTCCTGCACAGCTCGGGGCTCTGGGCGTGTTTACCCAATTGATACCTCTATCACACCCTATCATTAAGACTTCAAAAATTATGCCTCCGTTGTACAATTTATAAATGATTCATAAAGAAGAATAATAGTGATTTCCACAAATATTTATGAATATTGATTAAAATTAATATTTATCTTTAACTAAATTTATAAATAACTATATAAATTTGTTTACCAAGCGAAGGCTAAAGTTTTTGTGACATGATTCTACAAGAATGAACGATATTAAAGAAGAAAAATATATTAAAGTATCTCTTTAGTTCAATTTAGATCAGATTTGAAGAATGACTGAATTCTTAGTAATTCTGCTGAACTGTTGGATTTCTTATCAAGATTAAGGATGATTGTTTAAGAATAATTCCACATCATTGTCTTCCTTTTAGAGTATCTCTTGCTACAATCATGCTACTTGTACAATTTGGTTGACAACCCGTGAGTTGACAAATTCATATCCATTCATTTGAAAAACTGTTTTTGAAATCAATGACAATGATCTTTCTAACACATAAATTGTCAACCAAGTTGTACAACTAACTTAATTCATCTTGATAAGATTGCACGATTAATCAATGTCTTAGATATAAATTCACGAAATCAGCTCGAACGTTGATGCGTTGGACAACATACAACTAAACAACTTGTATGTATAGAATAGAAACTAATCTACTAGAACTATAACAAAATGGAACTGACTCCATAACTAAGCCTCTCAATTGTTGTAACCATTTCTGTGTGTCTTTTGCCATCTCCAAGCAATTGCTAAGCTTTCTTCAAGATTTGTGTACTTTGCCGTCCAATTTAGTTCGTTATTGATCTTCGAAGGATCGCTGTATACTTCAGCATAATCCCCCGGACGACGACTTAGGTAATCCACCTTTATGTTCACACCAGTAGCCTTCTTACATGCTTCCACAAATTGTTTTACTGAACTACCTTTACCAGTGCCAACATTGTAAATACCAACTTTGCCTGGTTTTGCATGGGCTAAGGCTTTAACATGTGCGTCAATCAAATCAGTGACATCAATATAGTCTCTCACACAAGTTCCATCTGGTGTGCTATAATCAGTCCCTCTTATCTGCAAATCCAAATTTTGACATCTTCTTGAATCAAAAGTTGAGAAGGGTTTGAGGTGAAATGAGGATATTACCGTGTCTACTCTTGATGTTTAAGTTGAAAACGCTAATGATTCTCGTTAAATAATCCTATATTACGATTCAGAACGAAATTTCTTGCACTAACTCTAAGCACTTTGATTGTGCACAAATTATTCGCCTAGTTATGTTAAAACAAGCATAACAAGAAAAATATGCACCTTTAATCCCGAAATTATTCCTCTGGCTGCATCAAAACAAGCTCCTGAAATACGTCCTTGTTCACGCAATTCTGGTCGTGGAGCTTCTCCCAGTCTTCCCTCAGGGTCGGAGCCAATAACATTGAAGTACCTGATCACCATATGCCCACATAGAGGTCATTACTCTTAACTTACTATGTTTTGTGTTTTAAGAAATTTGCCTACTAAAGAAATCACCAATTACGTTTAGGATTACTAATAGTCCGTGCTGTTAAGGATGTACAAACCTTAAGATCATGACAGCCATGTCGGAAGTCTTTGAGAAGTCCAATATAATATCTTCAGCCATTTTCTTGGCTTTTCCATATGGATTGATCGGGGCCTGAAGTTTCAAAACTGTTAATCGGCTGATCTTTTCTAACCAACTTCAACTAATTGAAAATTATGAATATGAAAGGCAAGATAGAAACATATTGAGTACTAACTTGAGGAGTAACTTCTGTGATCGGCATCTTTTCTGGTTCTCCATATGTTGCACAAGTGCTCGAATAGATCAATGTCTTTACACCATGAGTAGCCATAGCCTTCACTATTAACAAGGTATTTGAGGTAATATTATGATAATACCTGCATTCAGATCACACGATACTGGTATAAGAAACATGTAGCAATGGCAGATGAGGCATCGACAATCAGACCAAGAATTGTACTGGGTTTAGTGGAGGGACAGAAGCTACCTAGAAGGCACGGAACAACTTAAGTACCCTAGAAAGTCGATAAGTTTTATAGTGCTCAAATGGCAAAGGTCGAGGCCTTTTGACTCAAACAAGGTATACGGGTGTCAATAAGGGCAATGGTCCGGCCTAGTCGCAGCAGCACCCGGACAGGTTGTGTCTAGCCCTTGTGACCCTCGACCAATGCAAATTTTTCTCTTTGAATGGATAATGGAAAGGCTCCACAAAAGCAGTCATCATATAACTAAAGTTGTTTTCTTCATTCCAAATGACTTTAACAGACATTATTACCCTTGGCCTGCAACTGATTAAGGGCTGGAAATCGAAAAGTACAAAATACCTTAGAGGTTCGGCTGTACTTTCACCAACATAAGCAACAGCCGCAAAATGCATGACGGCATCAAAAGCATTCTCTCTAAAAATTTTATTAACCTGATATAAAAGTTAAAGAAGATATTGACAAAAAAAACTTGATTTTATTTTAAGAGAGCTAATTAATTTGTAGACATGCAAGAAATTGTAATAGGATACTGATGCTGCATCTCCTAGATCAGCATATATAAATTGAAGTCTCCCAGGCTCAGGATAAAGTTCTTGGAGGATTTTAACAGCTCCCATGTTCCCTCTGGAAAGATTGTCCTGCCAAATATGATCAATAAAAACCCGATTTCAAGAATATGGATAATTTCACATTCATTCGGAATAGATGAAATGAAATTCCACCGTATATTTTTAAATGGACATACCACAATGGTTACACGATATGAATCCTTGAGAAGCCGAAGGACAGCATGAGAACCTATATAGCCTGCACCTCCAGTTACTAACACATGCGTTACACCAGGCTCATGTTGAGAGAACTGAAGATGCACAGATGAAATTCAATTACATCATATTGAGAAATCTGGAACAACTTATCGTTATCTAAAGAAGTAAGACAATTGCAGGATCCTATGATTTACTGTCAAGAACTTAAACAAATACATTGGATTGTAGATTCTTTTTCCTCTTTAATACTGTCCAGAACTATCTTACAAAACAGACCGTAAATGTTCTTCAACATTCATAACACAGAAATAATTAAAGCAGGCTTTCGTTGACAGTTGGAATTTGAGGCATACCTTGGTAGAGGTACTAGTATCAGTTGTTCGCTTGAAAAGAAAAATAAAAAGTGCAGTAATGCCAGCAGCTAAGAAAATTTTCCTAGTGAAGTTGCTCCTTCGCTTCGTCACCATAAAGTCCATCCCTGTTAGTGCAGATTTAATTCCTTGTTAACCAAAAAAATGTGAAATCAAAGATTTTTGAACTCTTTTAGTTTTGTGCAATGGCTCTAATACTCTTACCATTTCTTGATAAAGTAATATTATAGTGGAAGAATGCTGATAATCTGTTTTGAAGAATAGGATGAAGAATCATTAATCTCTCAACTCGAGAAAAAAAAAAATTCTACATCCCTTTCTTGTTTTGAGACTAGGAACCAAACAATGTAAACCAAATTGCTTGGTACCAAGAATCTAAAGATCTTCTGAGTACAGAATCAGACATTTAATTTGTGAGAAATCCAATTTGATGACAAAAATTTGTGCTGTGGGTATTGGCGAATTTACTATGTGCATGTTCGTTAGGATTGGATAGTATAACAAATAAGATTTTAGCTTCTTATGCAATCCTTTGTACTAAACTTGCCATATAAGTACAACATTTGTAATAAATCTCCAGGTCGAAAAGACTTGCAGAATTCTAAAATGAGAAAGATGCAATGGAACCAATACTTAGATTAGAGTAGAAACCTTGAAATTGATGCAGCAGCAAAAGATAAAGGTTTCTTCTTATTATTAACACTGAATTGTCTCTTCTCAAGAAAGTAAACAACAATTGAAGGCAGAATTAACGACGATCACCTTGGATATCTATGATCCACTCTGTATCAATTCATAGGGGAAAAAAATTAATAAGCAAAATGATCCCACAAGGAAACAACCTCAAATCTCCCATATTGATACAGATTCAGATGATAAATTCTAATTCTTCAGAAATGTTACAGACAGACTTTTTTTCAGTCGGAGAAACCGAGGAAACACAACAAAACAGAAACGATTTTTCTCACTTATTCTTACATAAAACATTTAAAAGATCAAAGAAAAGAACATAAGAGAAAAAACCCAATTTTCACATCGACTTAAACAAAAAAGTTTGTCGAGGCAAAATCAAATCTTCACAAAAGAAAACTGATAGAGGCATAAATTTTGGAAACCGACTTTTGTAAAAACATGAGAAGGGCTATAATAAATACCTGAACTGGAGAGAGATATAGAAATTAAGAAGAGTAATTGAAGACAGTTTATATGTATATAATAACTAATAACAATTAAGTCTGAAATTGAAAAATGTGTAAAGGGAGCAAGGAGTAGGAGGAGGTGATTTGGATAATCTGTTGAACATTGTAGTGGAAGAAAAGTGGACCATGTTCTTCTACGATCAAACAAAGCCTAAAAATGAGGAGATGACACACAAATGTTGCCATCACATACACGATAAACCATCCATGTTCGGATGTTCCTCTCTATATGTATGTCTTTCTCTCTCCTCTGAGTGTAAGAGAGAGAGAGAGAGAGAGAGAGAATGTGTTTTTGTCAAGTCATGAGGGGGAAGGAAGGAGGGACGTTTAATGGTAACTTTTAGATTATTATTATTTTTAAAACTTATTTGTACTTGAAAACAATTATATATAAGAAATAATAAAAATGCAAGATAAAAACAAAAAAATGTATGTAGTAAATGTGTCAAAATATTGAAAACAAATATAATTATTCTATATGTATGTATTATATAAAAACAAAGAATATTATTATGGATCCGTTTGAGCCATATTTTATAGTAGGAGTGCAATTTAAAATAGTAGATTGATAGAGAATGCACGGTTAAAAAATAAGAAAAATCTTGAATTTGGGTGTAATATTTTTTTATTAAAGAATATGCGATTAAAAAGAATATATGAAAAAATGTATTTTGAAAATAATGAGAATCAAAGAAGCTCATACTCCACATTATCTTGAGCAGAGCTCGTGCATACAAGGTAAGTTAATTGGTGATTTTGACGGTGTGAATTTTTTCAGTTTAAGAGTACATAAATTTACTCGTTATAATTATAAATACATAATTTAGTGGGTGTTTGGTAGGGATTAAAATTAGATTTTTAGTATATTGTGATAGAATTTTTTGAAATGTGTGACTAATGAATGATGTGGTTAATATTGACTGTTTGAATTTGATTTAGATTAAAATCTGATTTTAATCTGAAACAAACGAGGCCTTAATAGTAATATGTTAATAATGAAGTTGGGATTGTTAATTAATCTCACTGTAATATAACATAACATTGATGCACAGTAGATTAAATTGAATAAGCCAATTAACAAATTTTAATCTTTTTCCTTAATTTTGTATAATGCTACTTAATTATTGTATCGAACAAACATGTTGGGGAGATTTGAAATTGTAGATTCGATAAATAAAAACTAAAAAATTTTCTGAAACAATTATTAGAGAAATTACTTGCTTCAGTTAATTTTGTGTCCCACTGATAACGTGGAAACGGAGGAAACGTGCAGTTCGTGTGTCAACTTCTTACACTTGCTACAATTATTAATTTCATAATTACTATATTACAATTTCAAACGTCATAGTCTAAAAGAGGCTCTTTTGTCAACGCTACAGAAGATAAGCAAGCTGATTTTTTATTTATCTATTATTATTTTTTCTCTTAGCAGCAGCAGACACTTGACTTCCAAAATATCAATGCTGTAGCTACACGAAAAAATAATAATAGATAAATAAAAAAT
>CAIGRF010133249.1:44940-69637 GCA_903798235.1 Fraxinus ornus | reverse complement strand
GTTAAATATAAAGAGTTTGTCGGAGTACTTTAAAATTTTAACTCTCTAAATTTATAGATACTCTTCAAATAATAGAATATACTCTTTAAAAATAGAGAGCATCTTGAAAATACTCTAAATAGTGAAATTATAAGGACTAAGTGCTTTCAAGATCTCAATTCATAATTAAGAGTTACTAGTTTTTCTTTCAAAAATCAAATATAATTAAAATTCTAAATATAAATAATAATTTTATTAAAATTATTTTACATATCTACCCGATTGCCATCTATCATTCCAAACCCTAATTATTTCTCAATCTCTTCTCTCTCTATATATAGCCGACTCTCCTTTTTTTCTCTCTCTCTCTCTCTCTCATCCTTTCTTCTTTCACCATCTCTCTATACTCTCATCGATGATGAGGGGCTGCACTCGGCTCATCACAAACGATGCAACTGCACCACCGTCGATCTCTAGGATCTCTCTCTTCCGGCCAATCTTTTCTAACTCTTCTCGTCGATCTCATCTCTCTCTTCACCGTACCATCGCAAAGAAACACGCCACACTGATGTGCCATCTCTCTCTTCCTGCACAACTATAGAGAAGCCACGCTGATGTGGCGCTAACTTAAGCGCCGCATGCAACAATGACGCTATGTTGCACTGATTTGAACGGCGAGGCTATGACAGTTGAATTGAAAGCGTGAGTTCCTGCTACTGGTTTGAGCGGCATGGTTGTGGTGGTTGATTTCAAAGCGTGAGTTCCTATTACGTACTGATCTGAGCAATGTGGTCGTGGTGGTTGCGACAATCTGAAAGCGCGAGTATTGTGTATGGCAAATGGTGGTGTGGTTGTTGTGGTATTATCGATGGTAGTTAGGTATTTTTTGTGATGGTGGTTGTAGAGGCATTGTGTTGGTGATGGCGATTGCAAATGGTGGTGTGGAGGAATGCTTGTCGGTTGTGGCTACTGTGGTTGTGGCGGTAGCGTTGGCGGTGGTGCCATGGTGTTAGTAACAGCGTCAACTGTCGAGTGGGACGAAGAGTGTTTATGACCAATAAATTTGTTGATTGTGACTAATAAATAATATATTACCTAAAATATGATTGTGACTCACAATTTATTAAGTTGTGATGGAGAAATAATTTAAAACCAATTAATTTGATAATTTGAAATCGTGAAATAAGTTGTGATATATAAGATTTGTGATTTGTGATCTATAAATGAATTATGACCTTCTAAATTTTTGATTTAGTTATCTATGAATAAATTGTGACTTATAATTTTTTTTATTTGTGATCGAAAAATAATTTGTGACACATAAAATTTTCAATTTATGATTAAGAAATAATTTGTAAATAATTAATTCGATAATTTGTGATCAAATTGTATAGAATTTAATATATTTAATTAATAATTGTAGTAGTTCCTTAATCCCATCATATTCTTTTGTGTTAGCTCGAAAAAACAACAAGCTATCATCTGCAAAGAAAAGATGAGTAAGAGGAGGGGCATTACATGCGATTCTACAACTGTGGATGGCACCTGAAGCCTCTTTTGAGCGAATGAGAGATGATAATCCTTCTGAGCATAGGATGAATAAGTATGGCGATAAGGGGCAGCTTTGACGCAAGCCTCGTTCCGGAATGATAGGACCCATATCAACTCCCCCATGAGCAACATGGTACCGTACTGTTGAGATGCACAAGGTGATCAAATCAATCCAGTTTTAGGGGAAGCCCATGCGGGTCACCACGTGCTTTAAAAAGCTCCATTCAAGGCGATCATATGCCTTGCTAATGTCAATCTTGAGGGCAGCCATGCCGTGTCTTCCACTCTGTTTCTTCTTCGTATGGTGGAGAGTCTCAAATGCCAACATAATATTATCATTTATAGAACGGCCTGTAACAAAAGCACATTGGGTCTCCGATATGATTTCCGGCAATATCAGCTTGAGCCGATTGGCGAGGGTTTTAGCCACTATCTTATACATAACGTTGCAAAGAGATATTGGTCTAAAGTCCTGCATAGCCTCGGGGTTGCCTTTCTTCGGGATTAGAACAATTGAAGTGTCATTCAAGCCTGTGGGGAAAGTACATGTATTAAGGCAGTGTAAGCACAAAGCGATAACATCCTTACCAACAACATCCCAGAAGTTCTGGTAGAAAGTCGGGTTCATGTCGTCCGGTCCTGGAGCCTTGTCGAGATGCATGTCAAAAATGGCCTTTCGAATTTCTGGAGCCGTAAACAGGGCTGTCAATAATTCGTGGTGACTCACAATTTATTAAGTTGTGATAGAGAAATAATTTAAAACCAATTAATTTGATAATTTGTGATCGTAAAATAAGTTGTGATATATGAAATTTGTGATTTGTGATTGATAAATGAATCATGACCTTCTATATTTTTGATTTAGTGATCTATGAATAAATTGTGACCTATAAACTTTTTTATTTGTGATCGAAAAATAATTTGTGACACATAAAATTTTCAATTTATGATTGAGAAATAATTTGTAAATAATTAATTCGATAATTTGTGATCAAATTGTATAGAATTGTGACTTTAACATATTTAATTAATGTTTTCATAGATTAATAAAATATGATTTTTGAATTTTAGACCTTGTTTCTTAATTTTTTTTTTTTTTTATATGAGTGTTGAATATCGAACTTTCTCCACTAAAAAATCCTACCTTGGCCTCATGAGCTCATTGCCGTGTGTTTGAACTATATTATTTTAGAAGAATATATTTTGAAATAGTAAATTGATGAAAAATATGTGGTTAAAAAAGAATGAAAAGTTATCAATATCATGAAAAATATTATTTTATTAAAAAATGTGTCATTAAAAATATGTAGAAGAATAAGAATGAAAATTTTAATACATCCAAAATATATTACCGTGAATTATTTCCAAATTATTGTAAATAATATGAGACGTGCAGTTCTTGAGTCGTCAGTGGAGCATTCTTCCTTAATCCATGGGTGCATCGGAATCATCTCTTTTAGGTTCCCAGGTAAAAAAAAAAATTAACTCTGCAATTTCAATCCATTTTCCGTACTTTTCAATGAGTTTTTTAATTATCAGTTAGTGTTTCTCTTTTTTCTGAATTTACTTTTTGCATTCTTAGTTTAATCTTGGTAAGAATCCCGATGATGGAATCACCACCGTCTCCGAGCGTACACAAGACGTCGACCCCATTTTGGAGAGGCTTCAATCCCTCAAAATTGTAAGCTTTCATTATTATTATTGTTTTTTCCCAATTTATTCATTCATTGGTTGCCAAAGTGTATAATTTTATTAGTTGTGGTAATTATTGATGTTGTTTATAATTATCTTTTGTGAATAGACGACGCCGATACTGACCTCAGCGCCGACAGAGAGTAGCTTGGCTGACATTTTGGTCAGGACCCCATCTTCTAGCTCAACTTCTGGTATTTTATCCATTTTTTCTTTTTTCCCTTTTCTTCATTTTTGTGTTGATTTTTCTATTTTTGAAGCTCTTCAGAAGAATTTCTTGTTTTCCGTAGTCTTTTGTGAGTTTTATCTGTTCTTATTGTCCGGGCAGTAATGAAGCTAAGATAAAATTTTGGTATCTTATGCAAATTCAACCCGTAGCTATAGTGCTAATTGAGTATTTAAAAATTAAAACCTTTTTACACATAAAAATGCATAGAAACTGTTACTATTAGCTCTAGATGCCTAGAGGTTTTTCAATTTAAGTAAAGATAAAAACTAAAAGTATGGGAGCAATATAGAGACTTCATATCAGTATTAACAAATATGATAATTTCGTGATCAGAAGCTTTACAACAAAATAATTGGAGTCATTCTGAATGATGTTTCTAAGTTTGCACTGGAATTTCTGGCATTAATCTTACGTAGGATGGAATGTTTGTTAAGTATAACTGTATAAGAGGTAGCTATAAAATTTTTAAAAACTGGAATTGACGCCGAAAAGAATATTTTGCTTAGAGAATGAACTTAAATGTCAAAAGAAGAGTACAACACATTTCCCCCCGACATCAATATAAAAAAATCTTACCAATTTGATTGCCTCCAGTGTGTACTCAAAGCCTTGAGAGTAGCCACACCTTTAATTGAGCATTTACATTTATATGCGGTGTATAGGGCATGTAAAAGCAATTGATGTACATTATAATACAAACATGAAAAACTCATTTGAAGTTCAAACAACCGCCATGCATTTTATTATATAATATCATTTTGCTCCAAATAATAAAGTGTAACCAATGGTTTAGAAACTCCTGGTGTGCTTTGGAACTACTACTTGATTGCGTGCTGTGTTATTTTTCCTTGAAATTTCTGGATAGGGAAATCATAATTTTCTTAAGCTTCTTCCTCTATGACTATACTAGCGAACTCTCTTGCTAGTTGCTACCAACAAGGCAATAACTGATCTCTTATAATCTTGGTTAATATGTCATTGTTATCATCATTTCCAACTTTACTCCCATATCTGAAACCAAGTAATCTTGACTAGACTCTATTCTAGGAGGATTGACTTATCACTCACACTAAATAACATCTATATGCTTAGAGAATTTTTTAATCATATGGAAAATAATTAGGTTCTAAAGTTTCCACCCCTGAAAACTTTCATTACTTTATTAAAAAGAGCATGTTGTTATGCGCTTTTTACACCGCAATTATACTGCAAGCGTACAGTATCATTTTTTGTAATACAAAGATTAAGTTAGGATATCGAACCCACAGGGATTGAATATCAGTTTTATACTAAGTACTATAATTGAATAACTTTTATTTTATCTAGACAATTGAAATGTAGTATCAATGGTTTTTTTTTTATCTAATTCTACTGTGAATATGGTGACTAAGTCAACGATCGATATTCAATTTAGAAGAATTTATCAATATGAGAAAGACTAGGGCTGCGATTTCACCTAACTATCGACTATGTTCCTAAATTTATGAGTAAGAACCTTAATGTAATTTTTCTCCCTCTCCGGTACTTAGTAAAAACTATTTTTAGAATTCAATTCCAATATCTTTATTCCAAATTAAATATCTAGAATTATCAAATTCTTGGTTCTTATGTGAAACGGCTTCAAAGAAATTATACTTTCTCTCGAAACCTATAATTTTCTAGGCTGTGTTATTCTAAGATCGAGTTTAAGTTTCCCTCTCTGGAGCGTCGAAACTTAAACAATCCAATAATTCAATTAATGGCCAGTTAATTGAAAGCATTAAACTTAAATAATACAAACAAAAAAAATGGAAATCTTAAAGAAATAACTAATTAAAATCAAAACATAATCTCAAGTCTTAGTTACAACAAACCCTACATATAGAAATTAGTACATGATTATAGATTAAGGAAATCTCGAAATCATGATTAATAAAATAGAAAATAAGAAGAGAAATAAAAATCTTTTTATTTTGAAGCAATCCTTTTCTTGATATTCTTCTTGCTTTCTTGCCTTTTGCCTCAATGTTCAAGAGTGATCTCTAGGGTTTTATTTATATCATCTTGAAGTCCTTCAAAGAGTTGGGGTCGGATTGGGTTTTAAAAATAATCCCAAAAAAATAGAATTTCTCTCGTCTCCTAGGCACTACAATCATGGCGCCGTGGCGCTGTGATATTAGTTGAACTGGCGCTGAAGCGCCTAATGGTGGGAGTTGCAGCGCCCACCTCCTGCAATTCTTTCCTGTTATTTGCGTTGGGGCGCCCCGACCATGGCGTTGGGCGCCGGTCACCGGTGATGAAATTTCACCTTGAAGTGGCGTCGGGCGCCACTTAGCTGGCGTTGCAGTGCCCAAAGTGTGCAATTGTTTTATCAAGATTCGGTGCCGGGCCGTCGATTCTCTCAGTTGATTTTCGCCTTTTTCTTCTTCAATTTAGCTTATTTTTTCACCTCTTTTACAAAATTCCATGCCTCTTATATGCGGATTCACATTCTCATCCTTTTTAGCTCATTAAAGTCCTTTTTTCACCAATTCGTCAAACCTACAACACAACATTAAAACACACATCAAATCGATCTAAAAACTCTTAAAATTTAACAAATCAAGTTAAGTAGCATAAATATCATGTGTAACGCACTCATCACTTGTCATGGGAACAAAGCTTCATGTGCATAAATAAACTGGTTTTTGTTGGGTTATTGGGATATTATGATACTTCAAGAGAGAACTAAGAGCCATTTTACTGTTCCGAAATTCTGAAATCTATTTTATTTAAATTCAAAAACCAATTTTCTGCCATTAGACTTACAACTCTTATTTAAAACAATAACTAAAATCTACATAAACACTGAAATTAAAAGTAATAACTAAAATTAATGACAAAGACTCAATCTTCAACCAGACTAAATCTAGATAAAGACTAAAATTAAAGATAATAATAAAATTAATGATGAAGACTCAAATCTTCATCATTCCTTCGGTTGACTAAGATTCGTCATCAAATCTTGCATTGTGTTCGCCATCCAATTTCTCGTAAGAGGACAATCTACTCGATAGCTCTATGAAATGCTCATTAGTTGCTTAGTTCCATTTCATTAAAAGTTGCATATCTATCATGACATGAATAGATATTCCATTCTCAATCAACCATATTTCTTGAACATCAAAATTGAAAAACAAGTGTTCCGAAACTAAGGACATAGTTGTCGCCTCCTCCCCAAATTTTTTTCATGTTTTATAGACAAGTCAATGACCAAAAGTATGGATTTATGGCATCTATGGCTGTCATATTGAATTTTTCTTGAATTTCTTGGACAATTGTTTTCAACATGTGATTCGTTACAACCGATGTAGGGACAAAAGCGTAGAAATGATGAATGAGTGTGCCATCGAAATTCCTCGTTGTTTTCAAAGGAATATTTCAACACGATCACCTTCTAGTTTATGTTGATTCCTAAGAATACGAGAAATTTGTACATCAAAAACTCTTTGATTCGAGCAAGATTACAGAGAATTTGGACTCGTTAATTTTAAATATCAAATATCGAGAATTTATGAGATCAGAAAATCCAAAGTCTATTTTATTTAAATTCAAAAACCAATTTTCTTCCATTACGGCTAACAACCCTTATTTAAAGCAATAACTAAAAACTAGATAAAGACTAAAATTAAAAATAATTACTAAAATGAATGATAAAGACTCGATCTTCATTAAAACTAAATCTAGTTAAAGACTAAAATTAAAGATAATATAAAATTAATGATGTAGACAAAATCTTCAGCACTTTCTAAGATAATAAACGCTCGAATTATAATCCAGCAATTAAAATTTGTAGTGCAAAGTAATGCTTGATATTCTTTAAATGATTATAATGTTCTCCTTATGATTCTATGGATTCATTAATAGTCATAAAATGAAATATGAACATAAAAATTAACTATCACGCCCTTTAGTAAATTTAATGAATGTAAAAAAACTGTCTTATGACAATGTCCTGAGATTTTCCTCAAGAGTATAACTAACCGTATGTTATTTAGACATAAATTCTTAGGGATAAAATATTTTGAATTTTTACAGTAGCCTTCAACTTGTCTAATGTATTACTGTTTGTTAAGTATAATACACACAATTTGGATCACTCACCCAAAAAACGAAACTCAGAAGCTTCACATGCATAACAGTTTGTGCATAATATATTATTCCTTGTCATCTTTTTCTTTCTTTTTTTCCCCCTCTATCTTGTTCCTTTCTTATGGTTAATATGATATTTGCATGTCTTAGGTAATGTAAACCCTAATGTTCTACTGGAGCTCTTTGCGATGTACCGTGACTGGCAAGAGAAGAAGGCCCAAAAGATTATTCATAGACAGGTGCCCTCGAGTTCATATTTTTGAGAATGGGTCTTTGTCTCTTCAGCCATATAACGTAGGCATAGGACATGCCATGATTCTTATAATTCTATGATTGACACAATTATTATCTTCACAAAGATATGTTTAGATCTGGTATTACCGTTATATTAGGAGTGCACGTGTACTTCAAACAGAGAGACTTGTATAGCTTCAGGTCAGAATCATGGTCTTGATTGGTAATGATGTGTATTTAGATAAAACAAGACCATGTGAGACATTGGAATATGAATTATGTACCTGTTTAATAATTGTAAAGAGAATGCAACGGGTTTAATTACTAATTCTAGAACCAGAGGCTCTACTAATGGAAAATGGATCATCTACACTGCAATTCTACCTCTCAAGTATTGCTTTAAAGTCAAGGAATTGTTAGTCTAAGTTATATATAGAGCTTAAAACTAATGCATGCTGCTTCATCTTATATTCATCTACTGCATTTCTTTAATTAATTCTGAATCTAAATTAAATGCAAGTAGCTAATGTACCTTGGAACAGGAAGTTTCATTTAGTTCTCAGCTGTTTAATGGCTGTCAACTTGCAATATGACAGCTGAACCTATTCTTGATCATTAAGGTAGATGTGCTGATTCTCAAAGAATCTGTAATTATTCAACTTTGTTGCTCTAGAATCTTTGTAATACATATTGCCAGTTCATGTAAAATTTTGAATGTATGTGTCATGTTTTTATAGCTTTTTATCTTGCATTTTAGCTAATTCTCAAAACTGAAAAAATGATATATTTGCTATATTCACCCTGAATACATCAATTTCTTTTGGTTCCATAGGAAGAGATTGAAAACAAAATAGAAGTTGCAGATGCTTTGACAGTTAAGCTTCTTCAACGTTTCAATTATTCGGTCGCTGCAATGAAATCAACCTCTCGTCATCTGTCAGAAGGTAACTCAAAGCATTCAGCTAGAATCCGAGAAACAGTTATGTAGGGTTGCCTCATTGCATGGTAAAATTGGTTAGCTATCACTTGTTATATGTATCAATGAAAGGAATTAACCTGAAAACAACATAATCTTTGTTTATGAGTTCTGAGAGTTGAATTTGGTATTTACCCTGAACAGTGAACAGAGAGTTTTGAGTTTCTGCTGTGCTTGTTGTTTCAGTGCCATATGAAGGGTTTATTGTATTATTAGTCTCTAACCTATTGCCCAAGTACCAAGTTAGTTCTCAGCCTTTTATTATAGTTGCACAATCAGTTTTCAATGACAAAAGCCATCCAAATCTCGGTTAAATTATCTCATGGCGCTCAAATACCCAACTTTTTGAAGCTAGATTTTGTTGTCCTACTTGGGTTGGTCATCCAGAAATTTAATGTGGAACGTGTTTCTAGGAAGATCTTCGAACGGTTTAATGCAACTTCGGGTCTTTTTAGTTGTTGGACACTGATTGTGCTACTATAATGGAAGTTTGAGGCTCAACTTGTTACTCGGGCAATAGGTTGGACAATAATGATGCAATTTTTCCTTTAATTGTAACAAATCCCCTTTTATATGGCCTAGTAAAGATTTCTCAATTGTTAATACTGATACTGCGTCATGCAAGAGATTTGCGTCGTGACTGCCAAATATCTTCTTGTTGAATGACATGAAAGCTTAAGCTTATCAAAACAAAGTATATTTTATAGATCCATTTCATCAGTGCTGCTATTAACATTATTTCTCAAATTGTATGAAGTCCATGCACTTCAAGTCGAGCTCGGAGAGTTGAAAGGAAAATTGACTGAGGTAATTAGTAATTGCGACTCGTTATGCAAGAGAATTGCTACCGAGGGACCAGAATCACTACAATCTTCAATCAAGCCTTTTACAGTAGCCTCTGTTGACGAAAAGACCAACTCTGTCTCGTCGTCTATTCAACTACATGCACAGGAATCGAATCAATTGCCACAGCAGGACAGTTAGTTTTTTTTTTTTTTTTTTTTTGCTTTATCTATTTGTATTTGTACATGTTTCTTGTCACAGAATACAATTATAGAAGGCTGCTGAACGACAACACGTATACGATTTAAGCAATGAAATGTTTTGTCTGCCATGTCTATCAGGAATTTAAGTGGTTGTAAGGGCTGACAATTGTACAAGATCAAATGTTTTGAGCTGTTACTATTTGAATATGCCCTGTTGGTTACCATTATTAATTTGAGGATAGGAAATGACAAGTTCGTACAATGTCAATTATTTTCCATAGAAAATTTTATGATCATCTGTATCCATACCGTGCACATGCCAGTGTCTCATGACCAAGTGTCGGTCACCTGTGAGTGTGAGTATTTATTGCACCTCAGTCCTTGCAAGGCTAATGTTAATTTATGTGACTATAAAATTAGTCTCACATTCTATGCTTCATTGGAATGTTTTTCAAGATTTCTTAATCTTGTTCCAAATAGGTGATTTGTTTTACATATACCAATGATCACTTTGCCATTAGCATTGCAGTCATAACATTAATAAAATGACTTTTTTACTCAGGATTATCATACAAATCATGTGATACTATGGAACCAAGTAAACTTGTATTCCCAGCATTACAAACTGAACTGAGAACCAGTTTACCAATATTTATGTGGTGGCTACATGGTGAGACGATTCAATGAGAGCTAACAAAGCAACTGATATTTCATTAGTTAGCCGACCCGACCTGGAGCTATAGTGGACATGGCAAGCTGGAGCTGACCATAACAGTCTTAACCGAGCATAAACCGACATATTATTATAGAATGATTATTATATGAAAGCGGATAATAATAGGACATGACAATGATTGAACGAGTGATTTTCACATATCACATACTCGCTTTCATGTTCATGTACATAAATATGCTCTGAGTCATCCCACTTTGAAGTATACCTTATTCGCAACTTTTACCTTGTTACTGTACTCTTCTAACTTGACCTAAAAAGGAGACCGGTTGGCCCCTTCCCCATGGGTGACCAGACTCCGCTGAATAGGTTTTGTTTTTGTAAGAAAACAAGTGTTTTTACTAATTGAAAGATGGAGTAGATTTTAAAGTTCAAACAGTTGCCAACACAAGTGTAACAAAAACATTCATTTAGAATAAAATGAATTTCTAATTTAAGTTCAATGATATCTAGCATCAGAAGAGCATAAATGCTAAATCTTTCTTTTTTATATGTATCTTGGGACTTGGAATTATATTAAAAAGAAGCTGATAAACAATAAATAAACAAGTATACCATGGAAATAATCAATAAATTATTAACTTGGTGAATTGTTGGATTATCCCAAATGCTACAATGTAGAAACAGCAAACATAACAACAACATTACCAGGATATGATCCAAAAATTCTACTGAATTTGGAATTAATCAAAAACATTAGCTAAACCAGCAGTACTAACAATTGAAAAAGAAAGAAATTCAAGGCTGTTTTTGAATGCATTCAATCAAGGCTGTTGCTGGGCATCCATAAAGCCAGCATCAACAAGAACTTTCTCTCTTTTAGCTAATTCAATATCTTCATCCACCATCATTTTCACAAGCTGCTCAAATCCTACTTTGGGTTTCCATCCCAGTACTTTCTTGGCCTTACTTGCAATCCCTTTCAAATTATCCACCTCTGCCGGCCTAAAATACCTCTTGTCAATCACTACATGATCCTTCCATTTCAATCCCACATACCCAAATGCTACCTCTAAGAATTCCTCCACCGTGTGAGATTCTTCGGTTGCCACCACGTAGTCGTCCGGTTTTTCTTGCTGTAGCATCAACCACATTGCTTCAACATAGTCACCCGCGAAACCCCAATCTCTCGAGGCCTGCAAATTCCCCAGGAAGAGCTTGCTCTGTAATCCGATCTTGATCCGCCCCACTGCCCGGGTGATCTTCCGGGTCACAAAGTTTTCGCCCCTCCTGGGGGACTCATGGTTGAATAGAATCCCGTTGCACGCAAAAATTCCATACGCTTCGCGGTAATTGACAGTGTACCAATGGGCGGCGCACTTAGAAACCGCGTAAGGTGACCGGGGGTGGAACGGAGACGACTCCGTCTGCGGTGGAGGAGTGGATCCGAACATCTCAGACGAGCCCGCTTGGTAATACCGAATACGAGATCTTCCAGAGGCAGATATGTGGGACCGGACCGCCTCCAGAAGACGAAGAGCCCCAGTAGCCACTACATCGGCGGTGTAATCCGGAATCTCAAAAGAAACTGCGACATGGGACTGTGCGGCAAGGTTGTAAACCTCATCAGGCTGGATGGTATCAAGCCAGCGGCGGAGGGAGGAGGCGTCGGTGAGGTCTGCATAGTGGAGCTTCATCCGGGCCTTGTGGGCATTGTGGGGATCAATATAGATGTGATTGATCCGTTGGGTGTTGAAATTGGAGGATCTGCGAATAAGGCCATGTACTTCGTAGCCTTTGTTAAGCAAAAATTCGGTCAAGTAGGAGCCATCTTGGCCTGTAATGCCTGTGATCAAGGCGATTTTGTGGGTGGATTGGAGTGATGGTGTTGGCGTTGGAGATGGAACAGGGTTTTCGGTTCCATTGGCGGCAGTGGCTTCAGATCTAGAGTCGGTGGCCATTGCTGTAAAGTAGTGCTATTGAATAGAATGGGGGAGAAATGGGAATTCAGCTTTTGAGGAAAATGGAAAATGGAAAATGGAGATTTTGATGACTGAATACTTTTCTAATTTAGAAACATATATAGAGTAACAAACAAAACAGTGTTACAAAAATATTATTATAAATTATAAGCAGTGGATTCTAGGAAATTTGGGTAGTAGATTTTGCTCTTCTTTGGCCACTATTTTTTTGTTTTTTTGTTTTTTCAAAAAATCATTTTCAATTGTATATTTCATGGAATCCATAATTTTAAATCAACATTTTAATCATATATTTCATAAAATAAAAAATCTACTAAAATAAGGGTCCTCAATTTTTGTCAAGTCTAGCACTCGAATCCCCAACTTACGAAATGTGGCATATAAGGGTCCAACCTTTTATAAAGTGTGCGCGTGTGGTCTCAAATAACAGAAAAAAGTCATTATAGAAAGGGGTGGTTATTCTTATGTTTCACTTTTATTCATTCTCGTACTTAGATTCTCAACTATTTTTCAGTATATTTTTACCCTCATCGGTTCATTAATTCACACATTTTGTCTCCGATGATGATTTTCCCTCCTCTATTAAAAGAGTGAATCCGCCGTTCACTATTCATTCGAGACGTATTTATTTTTCTCAGTTTATCCTCAGTTTTTTTGTTTTTTTCCCAGTTTATCCTCAGTTTCCTATTAATATTGCTCGGAGAAAACAAAAAGCTCTGAGTGAAAAAATGTAGGCGTCGAGAAGTTGATGTTCCCAATTTATCCTCCCTCTTAGAGGTTGCATTTTGTCATCTAAGACTTTTAGGATAGAGATGTAAAATTAACCTCGAATATGGTAAATAATTGGCGAGTTTAAATATGATAAGTGTAAAATTAAATATTAAAAAAGAATTTTAAATGAAAAAAATTTATTTTGATATTTTATTACGGTATAAAAAAATAAGATATTTTATTAAGGTAGAAAAAACTTTAGTGCGCCACGTTTAAAAAAATAAAATAAAATAATTTAAGGAACCTCCGCACGCACGCGGAGTTTAAAAAAAAAAAAAAAATTGGGAACCTCCGCACGAGGCACCTTCGCTCGCGGAGGTCACAATTTTTTGTTTTGTTTTTTGTTTTGTTTTTTCTTTTTCTTTTTCTTTTTAATATTCAACCTTTTTTTCATTTCTTATTTTTCGAGGAGGCATGGCGACTCCGCGCTCACGTTTTTTTTTTTTTAACTTTCTTGATTCAACCCTTTTTTTTTATTTCTTATTTTTTTCCTAATAATTCTACTTATTTACATTTCACACAAACTATAAATACAATTTCATTTATTAATAATAGTTTAATAATTTAATTTAAAAATATTAGAAAATATTCAATTCCATACATATATTCATCAGATGAATCCCTGTCGGGGTGTTGCCCCCGAATCCCCTCGACCTCCCCCTTTTTTTTTTCCCAATTATATATACCTTGCATATCACATTTCAGTATAAATTGTTAAAAAATTATTACATATTTGGCAATTAATTCGTACGGATATAACGGTCTTTTCAATATGCAAAATATTTTTTATCCTCTTATCAAAAAAAAAAAAATATCTCTGGCATTGCCACATTTGTTGACTAAGGTAGTGTCCCAAATATGTCTGATCCTTCTTTTTCTAACTTTACATCTTACTATTCTTGCTTTTCCATTTCATTTTTATATTTCACTCTTCTTCAAGCATTGGATAAAAGAGAGAATTACATTGCTCCGCTGTTAATATTGAATTTGTTTCTAATTTATTTTTAAGTTTCAAGATACCATTCTCAAAGTAAAAAATATTAAAATTTTCAACATCAATTGAACTATCTTCAGGTACAATGTTTTTTAAATCTTTTATAGATTTAGTAGAATTCAATTTTTAGTTATCTTTTGTATTTTTTCCCAAAAGTTTCTACTATTATTAACAAATTATGGACTCTAATTTGTATTTATTGTTCTCTTCTATACAGTGTCCAATTATTTTTCTCATTGGTTGTAATTGACTACAGTAGGGCACTTTATATTGGGTAAGTTTTTCCAACTGAACTATTCAGATTTTTCTTTATATATAAGGTTATGTAGTATTTTTGTTATTTATTTATAGTAACATGTATGTAATAAATTGTTAATTCTCAAACTTTTTTTGTGCATACTACTTTTTTTCCTTCTAAATTATATTTTCATTCATTGTTTACAAAAGAATTACTGAATGCTAGGATTTTGGGCTCCCAAAATCAATTAAATTTTTAAAAAAAATTCCTTCTTATAACGTTTCAATCTCAACAATCTAAAACAAAGCATTTCATTCTAGCATTCTTCCTTCAGTTCATGAAAAAAACATTTAATTTGCCGTTTACGAATGAATTAGCCTATTACCTTTTGCAATTCTTATACAATCAAATTGATTTTTGGAGATTAAATTATTAATTTTCAAATTCTATGTATTTCAAGTACAACTAATTGTGTTCTTCAATTGTATTAGTTGTTCTTGAACATATTTGAAAAATTTATGAAGTACTTTAAGAAATAAATTATATTTCATAATTTTATTTCGACTTTGTTAGAAAATTTTGTAAGTCATTTTACTAAGGGCGGTGCTTCCTTTTATAGGTCAGGAAAAAAAAAGGATATGAGAAAAAAGAAAGAAAGAAAGAAAGAAAGTTCAAATATAGTATAAAAATAGTTAAATGGGTAATACCTTTTTTTTTTTTTTTGGGTTGACATGGGAGGATCTGTTTCGGATAACAAATCTCATGGAGTCTCTATGATTTTTGAAAAGGGAGGGGCATTCCATTATTTTTCTGAAACAGAAAATAGTTGCTAGACACACTACTTGTTGTACTATCTTGTTCTGTGTTAGTTTGTGTGGTGTGCATATTTATGCGTTTTTTTTTTCCTTAAGAATCTTTGGTGATTCAGTTTTAACAACATTTTAGATTTCAGTTAAATGTGAATTTTTCTTCTATTAGATAGTTTAATGCATTTTGAATTTTTCTTGGTGCTTCTGTAACTGTAATTATATGTCCTATTTTCTTCTCTTAAAGTATTTAATGCTTGTGCAAGTTCACCTTGATATAATGTTTTAGCTTTATAATTAGAAAGAACTTGTCAACATTTGGGCATGAATTCTCTGCTTTGATTTGAATAGATGTTTGCATCGTTGGTGTTGCTCGAACACTAATGGGTGGCTTTCTTGCCTCCATTTCATCACTATCGGCAACCAAGCTTGGATCTATACCTATTGAGAGTGTGATTGCTAACAGATCCTTATGTCATCCAAATGGAGAAACTTGTTTACAATAGTGAAGTCTTTGTGCTAAAATACATTGAATGCTTCATTTTAGGACAGTCAATAGAATCAATTTCGTTGAACAAAATGGGTACATACAGGCGAAAAATTACAGTGAATGTTGCTTTCAATGAATATTTCCTTCATCCTTGTTAAATGTTTATAAGGTAAAATGTTGATAACTGTCCATCTACATAACTTGTAAGCAATACGAATTTTCATTTATAATGTAATATTATTTCTCATGACTAAATAGTTTTTTACGTGCAATCTATAGTCTCGTACCTAAATATCATTTTCTACGCTAACAAAAACACAATAACTACAAAACTCGTGCATTGCACGAGTCACCAACTAGTATGTCTAAAAGGTTCCTTAATAGGATATCAACACACTTATTTATCTCTCATATTTTTAAATAAACAATTACAATAATGCCATAGAATATTAATTTCATTTCATATGTAGAGGGATGTATAGACTAAATACCTTTTTAGTTATAAACATAGAGCTTTACATTTTTTCTAAATAAAATAATTTTGTACATAAATTCAAAAAAAAAATATTTTTTAATTACACATTCTCTAAAAAAATCATCTTTACAAAATCTGTTCTATCAAAAATGGGGCTGCACAAATAGCTCCTCAAGTAGGGACGCAATAGTCAATCAGCAACAAGTGGCCTAAAACTCAATAAATTTTCCTATTGTACCAAATTGGTCAATTTTTAGGGTAGTAGATGTCATCTCTATCTTTTCGAATTTCTCGTGTTTAGGGTCCTTAACCTTTGTCAAGTGTAACGCTCAGATCCTTCACCTACAAATGTAGCACATAGGTTCCCCAACCTTTATAAATTATGCACGCATGGTCCCGTATAATGAATAATGGTGATCATTAGCATCTAATATATAGAATGAACTAAAATGCATCACAATATCTTACTATCACATAAACTAATGTTTGTAAATCGTGCTTACAAATTGCATTACTCTTAGAATAATGAAAAATGAATGTTTGGTTTTTAAAAATCTATATATGTATTAAAAGGACTATTATACCTTTATTTTAAATTTTTAAAAAAAATTAATAGAAAATCTCGACTTCTCTGTCCCACGCCACCCAAAAATCCTTTCATCTTTGTCTATCTATGATGAAATCCGGTATCCCTATTAGATTTTCTTTTCCAAATTTATTGATCTCCCAAATACACAATGACCCATTAATCTAATTCCTCTAACAATCAAGCTACATGTACCCTAAGTTTCACATTAGACATTCATGTGATGTGGCATTTTTTTAGATATTGATTTTCACAACACTTTAAACAATCAGTGATACAGAACTTGACATCATTTCGGAGTGTCAAACTTGATGTACACCAAGTGTGTACAACTAGTTTAATCCCTCCTTTAAAAGTTGAGTATGTGAACTTTGCATCCGCAATTAAAGACCAAAATTAAAGGAAATAACTCTTTCGTACTAAAACCATAGGTTGAGGAGGTCAGTGTCAAGGAAAAACAAATTGAGGCTGTTGCATATAAAGGCCATAGGTTAGGGGTCTATTTGTGAAAAGTCAACATATTAAAATGCAGCCTCCCCACCTATGCTAGAATAAAATTAGTCACATATTAAAATGCAGCCTCCCCATCTATGCTAGAGTAAAATTATCTTTACATTTACCATTGTTAATCATGTCTAGATTATCAAGTGTAACGTACTAAATATATCACAAATGAATTTTCGACGTGAAACTAAATGTTTGTAATTCTTAGGCGATTATCGTTGGAATTTAATATTCATTATTGTTGAGTTATGCGTCCTAAGAGTACAAATATTTGCCCTAACAAATTGACATTTGATTTTTGATTCTTGAAATCGATTCTCATCTTATGTTGTCTAAGATTTTGTACCTCATTTCGACTGCAGCCTCTCATTTCATATTCTTGAAATCGATTCTCATCGTATATTTACTTGTTTATATTAATGATTGGATCGTCATCGACGAAAATCATTGTTGATTAGTTTATTAATCAGGTCATCTCTCAGCAAAAATATATGTACGCATAATTTTTCATTAGAGGTTAATAACATTTTAATTGACGACAGCCTTTAAAATATTCACATTTTTTTCCTTTAAATTTATCACATTAAGAGAAATTCAAATATAATTGTAACTGAAAAAAAAAAAAAAAAACCTCCAAAGCATGTAGTTCTCAAGATAAATAGTCTTCAAAACCAAAATTTCTAGGCCAAGTTCAAGTTTTGTAAGTTTCTGTAGATAGTATGTCCAGAACTCAAACCTATGCAAGTTGTTTACCCGAGTTTCATCCGCTTTGCAACAGAAGTCTCCACCACCTTATCTGGCCAAACACGAGAGTGCACCTCCCCACCCGGCCTGCTCCATGGCTGAGGCGTAAGATGCTGGTACTGGCCATTGAGATACATGCTAGTCATCTGATAATTTAGATCTAGTTCAAATTTTGTATTTGGATGAAATTCTAGTCCATGCAAACTTTTACCAGGTTGCCCAATTTTGGATAGTTCATGCTTCTCGTTTACATGAGTTTCACCACCATATTGCTTTATTAGGGACTTACAGTAATCACTGTCCTTCAATAAAGGTGCTGAGTTACTCATGGTCACTGATGGAAAATGGTATCTGCCAACAGTACCTGATAAGGCCTTAGTTTGCAGAACAGAATCCACCGAGGTACCCAGGTTTGCAACCATAGAAGATTTTAAAGTGGCTGAATTATCATGTCCTCTATATTTAATAACAAGTTTTTCAATCGCCTCGTTAGGTTTTGAGGTGGAAGGAATTCGATGTGCAACTGGCTTTACCTCCTGTGCTCCATATTCATTAATCATCCTTTTGACCAGTTCAATATTTGTTTCCGAGGTGGAAGTGATTAGAGAAGACACTGGCTTTATCCCACCAATGTTGCTAATTCTTGAACGAGGATAAGATCCAGGTTCAATAATTAAGTTCTTAGTCAGAGACGTACCAGAATTAGATCTCCAGAAGGGATTTACTTGTTTCACCGGCTTTGGTGCAGATATTGGCGGAATTCCTGCATGAGCTTTTCCACATCCACTGACTGTTTGGCTTCGAGTTCTGGCTTTTGAGCTAGGCATAGGAATGAATTCTTTCTCAGTCACAGGCTTGGAAATAGCAGGAGTTTCTCTACTTGAGAGTTCATTATGTTTCGTTGAACTTGGCAAGGGAAATGATGCGATTGGTTCTGGTCCGGCTCTAGGTCCAGTTTGCACTTCAGCACCAAGCTTATTTTTATCATTCAATTTCCAAGTCATTTTTGGGTCGTGAAGAAGGTCAATTAACAGATTTGGGTCAACCGACCTTCCTTGATCTTTGCTTTGCAAAATGGAAGCTACGGCAGCAGCAGCAGTTGCAGCAGACACCAGATCACAATCTTTTAAACCATGTACAAAGTCAACAACAGCTTTTTCATTGGGTAGAGAAACAGGAAGATTGCAATGAGGTGTTTCAGATATTGATTGGTCTTTGAGTATTGGTGGTGGCTGTGAAACAGGGCAAGAATTTACTGGTGCTAATCCATTCAATTGTGCTTCTACTACTTCTTCAATTGGAACGACTGGGATTTGTGGAATGTGAATATCATCATAATATTCACCTTCCACATCGGACGAGACAGAGGGTCTATATGTAGATAGCAGAAGTACACAAGGTCAAGTACGGGAAAAATTGAGGAAAAAAGAAATCCAGATAGATGACTTTACCTGGGAGGTGGCATTCGACCCCCTATGCACTCACTTTCTTCACCAGCAGCCACACACCATTCTAATTTCAATGCAAACTGCTCAATAAGTGTAGGGGGTGGGCGGGGGTAAGGTGTTAGAGAGAACGATAAACAGTGATGTCAAACCATCATTCACAACCAAGAACAATTGGAACTAACAATCCGCATTCCACTTAAATAGCTTACTTTGGGAGGGCATTTCCAATTAATCTGAAAAATGCATTGGAGCTTATCTGCCGATGGCTTAACATTTAATGCATGGTACTGCTCAAGACATTTCTTTGGGTCCACAACATTAGCACGGGACATGATCGACTTGAGACCAACTTTTGAAGGGCGATTCTCTGGTAGAGACAAGTTTGCCTGGTTGATCACAAAAGTAGATTGTAACTGATGTCATTCAGAGTATCAAAGCCTCATTAACAGCTGCAAACAAAGATCAATCTTGGGGTAGTCTCACAAGATTGGAAGGAGAGTAATTACATTATGTGCTCAGCTATCATATAAATATGAGAAATTTAAGGGAAATAACATGCTTTCAAAAAAAAACCCAATATGTCAATTAATAAAAAAGCCAAACTTACAAAAGACAACTGATTACATGCAGTTTCTTTAATTATATATAAGCATTGATTCCTAATGGTAGAAACATCAACAGGTTTATAAAGGACAAACTAAACCTTTGCTTCCTAATTCAATTTAATATGATTTAGATATATTTGATATTATCATAATTTCACAGGACGCTTTTTTACTTCATAAAAACAAGAGATCATTGTAGAGTGTACACATATTGGTTGCAGCAGCGAAAAGCAAGCTTTTATTTTGTATACAAGGAAAATTATCAACGTGAGGTACCAAGGAGAAAAATGAAAGGAACGGCTGAACAGGAATATTTACAACAAAGTAGTTATTAGTTACTGGAAGAGTATGATGCACCGAACACGTGTCACACGAGGACATGCAATTTTTCAAAAAAATACTGACACGACACGTCAATATGTTGCTTAAGTTATATAAAATTCTTCATTTATGTAACATAAATTTAGTTTTAGACTTGTTATTAAATTTTTTTTGTTGCAGTATTTTAAATATGAGTATCTATTTGTTAATTAATAATAACTTCGAGTTGAAAACATATAATATTTTTGATAAAGAAAGAAAAATAGTGCCCGAGGAGTGACGGACACGACACCCTAGTTGAAGTGTTCGTGCAATAAACCCTATGCCAGATTTTACTTTTTAAGGTAACAAAGTTATCAATTTTTTCTTTCACCGAGAGAAAGCAAGATAGTCCTGACATAACATTACAAAGCTCAATGATCAATGCCAAACACCCTCCTGCAAGATCAGCATTTTCTCAACATGATAACACAGCATACAGGTTATACAGTAGATAATATTGAGAACTCAACAGTATTTATCAGTAAGAATTTAATCTGAAAAATATTTCTCTTTCTAATAGCTCCTCATTTAATCAGAGAAGCACATTCCCACTATGATAATAGATCAACAGAATTACATTTTTATATACTAAATCAAAAACCTAACATCATCGCTTGAGTTTAGTGCAAATACTACTTTCTACTAAAACAGAGGCATGATCAGAAGTCAGCACAGCACAGCAACAATGCCAGGTCAAGTATCTTCCTTAACCTATAAGCCGCAGATACAAATACGGCATAAGGTGAATTCCTCAAAAAGAGCGAGTATATTTAACGGGGAAAATCTAGTGTTGAAACCGTTCATACAACAATAAAGTTCTAATAAAATGCGAGGACAATTGAAATAACTCAAACATTGACAAAGTGAAACCAGTATTTGGAAGAAATTTAGCATATGCAATATATGAAAACATTACATAAAAGTCATAAACAGGAAACAAAAGTTCTGTCGTGAATGTTTCCAGCATTTTTACTCATTTCCTATACAAACTATGGTAAACTTTGCACTTATTGAGACCTAAAATAAGCAAACTCTTGTAAATCAAAGATCAGCACACTAAAAGAGTTTGTTCACCGGAGCAAGAATCTCAAGAGTTTGAATTAGTTCACAGCAAACCACATATGGAAAAGAAAACAAGAAGAACTGAAAATGCTTAACAGATAGCATGGAAACCAATGCAACATATAAGAATCAACTAGACTAATATGGCATAGGGAGCATATAAATGATAACGAAACAGTAGAGTGAACTACCCATGTCAAAGTAAAAATTTATTTCAACTGCTATTATTGTTTTGTATTCAGGCATTCCAAGAGGTCTCTCTTTCACACCATGCCAGATAATAATAGATATCAGCGAAAAAAAAAAATGATGTCAATTATTATAGTGCCCAACATGTAAAACCATCAAGTTGGAAACATGTCAACAACCATTAACTGCCAGCTAGAAAAGGAAAATCTTCACTCACTTGTTAGGTAGCCATTGTTTATCCCTGCCCAACATATTTACGCTGTCCATAGAAATTAATATGTTAATGCAGCCAAAATTTCCGCATTCTTAAAAAACATTAAGTAACACGGTCTACACCTACTGCGCGTCAGCCTGACAAAGCACCAATTAACAGAAACTTAAGGATACGGACAAATTAATTACCGACACTTGCTGTTTAGTAACTCCTAGGATAGCATAAGCCACGTGGACAAACTCAGTGTAAACTTTCATGTCATTAACTATCTCCATTATGTCATCACTTTCTTAGCTACAGAAAACAAATGCTACATTTCGGGACATGTGGTGCCCCATATGATACTAGTTGGATCTCTATAATCAGTTTCTGCATCATAATGGTAAGGGAAGAAAAAAACCTATCATCATTACAGTTTTAAATACATGCTCTATATAGTTTTAACCTAATTGTTGCGTCCAAGTTCAATCTTCTTTAGATATATCAATTGATATGTCTGCGTAATTAATGCAATCATCTTTGCGTCATGTGTCCACAATAGTGTTTTGAATCTTCTTAGCTTTTGATATGTATTTTTACTGAAAATATGCTATTTATTTTTATAGTGTAACCACACTCTCCCCTATATTTCCCAAAAACTCAACCTAAATATAATCTTTTCAAGGAACTCAATTACAAAATTGAAGATGAGAACATAAAGACACTTTTTTATTTTTCTTAAGACCAGAATGGTTCCACAGCTTGAAACCAAGAACTAAATGTAACCCATTCTCATTCCCACTCATGCCTGCTTCCCCATGGGTTTATCCAAAAAAAACCCGCTAAGGGATGCTGCCCTAGTTGAACTGCGGATGCTTTCGGGCGGGCGGGCGGGTGGGAGGGAGGGAATGAAGAAACCAACCAATTGGTATTGAAACAGCAAAACCTTGGATGCGGAGTGAGATTCTTACCCTTTATTCAACCAAACAAACTTCCTAACTCTTCCAATTTGAACTTCTTGGCTCAGTTTCATGCAGCTCAGATAAATTCATTCGCGGAAGTACGCCTTTAAATATAAAAAATAAAATCATGCATTCTTTATCTCCACATGTATATACACTAATACACTTCAACTAAAAGTCCAAAACATTTATATAACGTCTATAAGTAACGAAATGAACAACTAAGCAAACAACACCAATCAAAATGAAAAATCAACCATAAAACTGATATTAAAAAATAAATAACAGTGGAAATAGAATAGAATTGAATTGGGAAAAACGTAGGTTTTACCTGGCGAAGGTTAGCACTGGAAACTCTATTCGATTTCCTCAATTCCTTCATTTTCCTCAAACCCTCAAATCCCTTAAACAAATTTTTTTTTTCTGTTCAAAATGGTTTTTAAATGATTTTCCTCGAGAACTTCGAAAGCGGAAATTTTCACAATGTTTTGTAAGATAAAGAAGAAACCCTATTAATTCACAGTGTATTTGGGGATGACTCAAGAAACCCTGCCCGGATTCAGGATTCTGTGTGCGCGTCAGCCAAGTTAACTTCTCAAAGCACACCACGTAATGAAGCGCTGCTGATTGTATTTGCTAGCATAGAGTAGTTGACACCTGGCAGTGTCAACTGGATTAATTTTGCTTGTTTTCCCGCCAGAAAAATTGTACCATTAGTCCCAATTAACACATCTTTAATTATAATGAAGGTCCCCAATCTTTATTCATTTTAGCACTTATATCCCCCACATATTTTTTTGGCATTTTTTTCTTTGACTTTCAATTTAATTAACACATCTGGTATCTTATGACAAAATGTATTGCTATATGAGGAAAAATATTTGTCAAACTCGTGTATTGTTTATCTTACTCATTTAAAATACGAGGGGCAAATAAATATTTTTTTCTTCCACATAATATTTTTTTTTTTTTTTTTGCTGTCAAGATATTGTAATTAATATAAGATTTAAGATACAAATAAGACAAAAGTTAAGAGTTTTGCCAAATATTTCACAAAATCTCACGATAAAGTATCAAATTAGCAGCAACAATGCCAAATTGTGATCACGTAAAGTTGCATCCTTCGTAATAATTATATATCTACATGTGGATCGAGTTACAATAACATTATTTTTAAAAAAAAAAAATTTTGTCGTAGAATTTTTTTTGCAGAGAATAGTGCTCCTTGGACATGCTCAAGGGAATGGAGGGATATGATGATGTGGCAGATAATAATTGGGTATTGTGTTTTTAACAATCCAATTATTTGTCAACACGTATCCCCCTATTTTTGAACGTGTATGTGTAGCACAATTATTTTGAACTTTCATCAAAAAAAGGGTATCGCAGTTCGCAAAAGCTTTGAAGGCAAATTTTTCGGTGGTTAAAGCGAATTTTTTTTTGTGCTGCTGACATTGGTAAAGGAAGTTGGGGTTCAAATGAAAAAAAAGTTTTAGATTGGGCTGCTAATGAAATAAGGGAAAATGGTCACCGACTTATAGACCATAATTTCTGCTGATTGGCTTGCATTCTCCCTCATTCCTCTCCATGCCATCTCAAAAACCCTACACCGCCTGCCTTGTCGCCTCAAATTCCCTCTTTGCAACACCCACCAGCAAGCATTTCTGAAATATTAATCTGAAACAAAAATAAGATTTTTGAGTGTATTAAGTAGAGATTAGGGAAAAAAAATGATGGAATTGTGGAATTCGATTACGGTATCGTGCGATCCGGATGCTATCTTCATCAGGTATATCTACATTTTCCTGATTTAATTCGTAAATATTTTTACCAATTAAATCACTTTTTCTCTTTC
>CAIGRF010133249.1:26463-41785 GCA_903798235.1 Fraxinus ornus | reverse complement strand
TAATGTGGGAATAAATGCTGTTATATCTAATCAAATGACTGCACTTCATAAATTATCCTCTGTAAAGGGATGTTCTTACCATTATGTTACATATCTATCCTTTTTTTGCCTGGAAAAGCTGTGTCTAGTCATTATTCTCTCATTTTTTACATACACCAGCTGAGTGCATAATGTAAATTCCGTAGTTAGAAATTAGAATGCATGGATTACTTGACTTCCAATCTTGTGAGAGTACTTCCAGATTGGAGTAAGTTTTCTGGTGCTAATATCTAACTTCTATACTTAAGTGAGATTATTTACAGTTTACGTTTGCCATTATGCAGGTAAAATTGTCTCTACAACAGGATTGCCCTTCAGAAGTTGGTCTCAAGTCGATGACATCTCACCCTAATGCTATGGACTCATTGAACCATTTCATGTAGCCCCATGCCTTTAATGTGAAGCCATCGGAAGATAAGCTCCATGCATTCTTCAGATTAAAATGGAAATGCCCTCTCAAAGTCAGCTATTTTAAGTGGAGTCTAGATTATGGTTTTCGTGCCGATACATGAACAATATGCCTAGTTGTGCTAGGCTTAGCCCATGTGGACCAATTTTTGTAGAAATGCATTGTCCAGCATGTTGAGGATTTTCCATGGCTGACAGGCCTGCCAATGAGGAAGATAGGCCCAACCTACTTTATAACTCTTACTTTATAACTCTTATACCACATTATGCCCCTTTTTGTCTCAGCATATACCTCAAAGACGGAAAAGTAGCAAACCTGTGAGACATGATATTCTGGGCCATTACTCAATGAAAAAAGGACGAATCCATTGGATTGCTTCCTTTCTGCAAAAGAAACACAAACAATGAAGCAACAACTGCATAGCATGCCGGAATATCACGTCTCAATAGTATGAAAACTCACCTTGGGCTTATAGGGAAGCAATCCATTGGATACGTCTTTTTTCATTGAGTAAGGGCAGGCATAACATGCCTCACAGGTATGCTACATTTCCTTCATTTTCTTTGAGGTATATGCCAAGAGAAAAAGGGGGATATTTATGGGGTACGAGAGGTATAGAGTGAATTGGGCCCACCATCATCCTTAATGGCACGACATATTAGCTGGGGAAAATCCCCGGCCTTCTCGACAATGCTTCCCTAGAAATACTTGTCCACATGGGCCTTCCTGGCATAGCTAGGCATATGTTGTGAGTCGAAAACTATGCTTATAGGTTCCAGATTAAATGGATATACTCTCTCAGTAGCCTTGCATGTACTTCAATGACTTACCTGCGAAATACGTCTCAGTTGTGGAGCAGGCTGGGGTGGTGAAGACTCCTGTTGCAAAGCGGATGAAACTCGAATAAGTTAGGAGGAAGGACATCACAATGTTTTTAGGGAAGGTAAACAGCTTCTATGGATGAGCAGGATGATTCAGCTTATATAGAGACGCCATTTTCTGCATTTTTATTGTAAAGTTTTACAGTATGATGGTCCTTACTTTTCCTTGGCTTTGGAGTTATACAAAACTTGTAATCTTGGATAGAAAATCCATCTGTATAACTACTGATGCTTTGTAGGATTTTTTTGGTTATAAATTATATTTGCATTTTGATACTTCACAACTTGTATTCCATTTCTCGCACAATTAATGTTATGGATCTAAAGGGGGAAAATATTTGTTAAGATTGCTAAATAATTATTATAAAGCTTTATTTTATATAAATGAAAGAATCGATCGGAAAAGCGCATTAGCCCATTAGTGCATTATTTTATGGGAAAAAGCACTTGGCCAGAATTAAATCCCTGGCCAAGTACAGGGGCGTCACTTGGTGCCCCCTATTGGAGGGGGGCTGTCGGTGGGGCTCCAACTTGGCGCCCCTGTTTTTGACTAGGGATTTAACCCTAGCTAAGTAGCATCATTGTTATTTTATTAATGAGCTACTTGCAAAAGTTGAAAGATTGCTTCTCTTCAATCCCCACAAAAATAGAAGTCCACGTGTTAAAATAAGGAGAAATGTCAAAAAGGAAGGTGCTCTTCTAGGCTTTGTTTTTTAGGTTCCATTAAATCTTGCACGAAAGGGTGAAAAAAATGCATCGACATATAATTATTGAATATCGGTTGGCTACTGCATTTGCGCAAGAACAGACTTGTAGTGGAGTTGGTGACGAAGTAGAAATTCGATGATAACTATAGAAAAATAAATCCTGTTACCAAAATATATACTGATTTGCTGTAAGATAGATGTCGTACAAATTGAGCTACCAAGACACGTCTATCTTCCTCGAACAAACTAGGGTTGGGCATAAGTGAGACGAGTGGAGGAGAATTCTTTGGTGACCTATGGAGCTTTCTTGGTCAGTCGGACAATAATGGTAACTACTGTCAAAATAATTGCGAATTTGAAGATATTGCTAATAAAGATTATGCTTTATATGGTAAAGGAGAGAAAAGATGAAGTCACTTATGGATTTAAAACAGAATTTGGCAGTGGCAGGCTTAGAGTTGCGAGAAAATGGAGTTAGCGCAGTGGATCAAAATCTTATTTCATGGTGAAAGATTTTGTGATGTAATTACGAAACCTTAAATTCGATCTTGAATATTTGAATTTCCCAATATCCTTGTTTTAGAACTTGTTTGATTGAGAAAAAAATGAATTTTGAATAGTATTTTTAGGAAAATGTACTGTTAGAAAGTAGGGAAATTTTTTTAGTATACTTGTAGAATATTTATTGTTTGAATGTATTGTTGAAAATAATTCTGTAACAAACCATAAAATAAACTAATGTGTGACGGACACTTAGCATCAACAAATACATCAATGACACTACCTGATAAACATGTCCTAGTCGATGGTCATCCTTAGGTGTAATCATGTGATCACAAATTAATAAAACAAGGCAACCTAAAGCATATGACAAGTTGTCCAATAATTTCGTTCACACCCTTTCTCAACTCTTGTAATTTGGCTCAAACAGATGCTTGTAAACCCATTTAACCAAATGATTTTGATGGATGTTCAAAATAATTTATTTATCATTTTTTTTTCAATTATTGAATAATATATTCTTACTCTCTAAGTGGATAATACATGTGAATCTCACTAAATATGTAAATAAATAAATTCTTTCTTCGTCTAACAATTTTTGTTATTGGATGACTTAATTCATAATATTTATTAGTTTCTTCTTGTAAATTATTAGTAGTATTTATTTATTAATAATTTGTTACATTTCTCAATAACCCAAATCCATGATAAGGGATAAGATTATTTCTATTTCTTTTTCATTTTTCTATTCTTGCTCATTAAAGAAAAGGTTGTAGTGTAGTATTAAGCAGAAGAACAAATTTTCAGGTTGATGTACTTTAAAGGTTAGTGGGTACCATAGCAAATGGGACCCTTTTGAAAATAAAATTTGAACAGCCCAAGTCTCACCACATATTTGTATCCAGTCTCATTGGGACAAGCCACCTATTTGCCAAATCAAAACATAGGAAAATAAAACAAAATAGTCAAATGGACTGATATGGCCCTGCCCTTTACGCTACATAAAAGATAGGCTTGTGAACGTATAAATGTCTTTTCTCTTATACCCAAGATTTTGGGCGAAAGAAAATATGGTTGGCTCTTTAATATTAAGGGTATGTTTGAGAAGACTTTTGCTTCTCGTTGAAGAGGTTTTCAGGAAATTGCCATAAACTCTTCTAAACAGATAAAAAACACTTTTAAAAATTATCCAAACATATTCAAAAATAACTTCTTAATTTCATAAGCAATTTTTGACTTTTTTAAAAGCTCTACTTAGCGTTTCCCAAGTACTACTAGGTTTACCATTTTGAACTTGAGCTGAGTATGTCGTGGGTGAAGTCGTAGACGTCTTTTTGTACTTTGTACATGTGTAGAGTATTTCATTCAATTTCCTCTACAGTATTGAAGTATAGTACGGAACCTAGTTTGTTATGATTGATTGATGTTTTTCAATTCTACTAGTACTATAAAAAAATTGAGGTTAGAGTTTCTTTCCATCACATAATGGATTGGAGAAAGAAAATAGTCGACAAAGTACATGAATTTCTACTAACATCCTAACAAACAAATGAGAATCTCCGTGGCAAAGAGAGAATTTTAAAGATATGAATATCTGCACTATACTTCATAATAAGCAATCAGATTTTTACAAATTGTGATCAACATACAAATTCTTCATGAAAGGCACAAAACGACCGTGTCGTTAAAAAAATAGTCATACTGGAAGGTGCGACTAGATCATCTCTTTCAATTAATTTACTATCCTAATATCCCCATGGTATGAGAATATTTAAAATAAAAAATCAATCATCTAATATGGATTGGATATCAAAGAGCAAAAATCTTCTTCATCACAAGGAATGGTAAGGCCCGTATCGTGATGAAATCCAAACTCTTCTTCTGCTCTTTGAAGCAAACTTTGAAACTCTGGTTGTCCTAACCATGCTATAGAAATGATGTATCTGCTTCTATTTTCACCAACATATACAACAAAATGCCCTTTCGGGACATCGTTTTTCTTGCCAAAACTTGAACATCTTTTCAAGATTTGCTTCAGTGCAGCTGCCTGAATATTTTTGCTGGTTTTCCTTGGAGCCATTTCTTTGGATCAGTGTAGTAAAGCGAAAAGATGGCAAAGGAATGTAATAACTTGAGAGGTGGCTGAGAATTGGAGGTTACCAGAAAAGGTACATATATACACGGCTCGGGGCGGGGGGGGGGGGGGGGGGGGGAGCATATGAGGAATTAGAGAGTGAATGAACAAAAGCATGTGGAATGTAGGGGCAAGAAACTAACTGAGGCATGGATGTTTTTTTGGAGAAATGAATGTAGCATGCGGGGTTCATAATGCCCTACATTGTCACTTCTCCTAGGACCACTTCTCACATATACACACGTTCTTTTCTTAATGATCCGTTACTCATGCAAAGGGTACATAAGGTTGTAAGGTCATATAAGGAAATGAATATACTCAGCACGTTAGATAGGACAATATTACAAAAGCAAGATCGCATTGTCGCGTTCAATTTACAAAAGATGAATAAATTATCACCTAAAAGTGTGAAAGTTCCAGTAGACGGGAAAAAAGTAAAATGAACTTATAGACTCGACCCTATGCTTCTTTAGTTTAATAATTTACAAAATTATTTTTATAAAGTTTACAATCTTATTGCAAATTCTAACTCAATTTCCAGGAAAACAATCATTCTTCATTATTTTTCCCTAAACACGATATCACAGTTTGTTCATAAAAGATTAATTAAACAAGGGTTGTTCTTGTGGTACATTAGGGGGTACATCAAGGTGTCCATTGGTACCCCCTAATGTACATCTATCATTTTCCATTAAACAAACATAAGTGGCAAGCCCATTTTATGTTTAAAAAAAAAAAAAAAAATTGCAATTTTTGTTTTTCTTACATTTTGTTTCAATAATATGATTCAATTAGTCACAATATTTTGAAGTTCCAAAAATTAGATTGTCGCGAATAATCTTATAAGCTCTAAACCAGTTAATGATCCAACAACTTTTTATCACCCAAATGTATCTTTTAAACTCTTCTTTTGCACCAACATATAGCTTTTTCGGAAATAATTCATAATATTAGGGAAAATGGAGCTCCCAACCTTTTACGTGATGTGATTATGAATTCTCAACCTTAAAAATGAGGATCTAAGTCCCCAAATTATTAAAATTTGAAAATCTATATCCCACGTGACTAAAACCGTCGATGTGGATATTAAGATCTCATACGACTTTCAATTGAATTAGAAAGAATTTTAAGCGTTTTTTTTTTCCTCCAACTTTAAATCACATGAAACTCAAGTGCGATTTCAGCATCCACACTAACGATTTTGGTCACATGAACCTAAATTTAAATAGAAAGGAGACTCAAACATCACTTTTGAAGATTGAAAACTCATAACTACACGTGAAAATAAAAAATAAAATAGAATAGTTCAATCCAAGTTTTCCCGCTGACATTATGCCATGATGAAAAGAGCGGAGTACGCTCTATGAAAAAAAGTTAATTATTATGTTCTCCAAATACTCTTTTGGACAACGAAGAGAAAAAGAAGATTGTTAAGTGAATTTCTTGCACCAGAGCATCACTAGAAAAGAAAAAAACTAAGAGTATGTTTGATTGACATGAAAAATATATCTTAGAAAAGAAAATATTTTCCTTATTTCGAGGAAAACAAAAGCCTACGGGAATCGAAGAAAATATTTTCTTTAAAAACAAGGAAAATTACGCATATTTTTAAAAGTTGAAAAATATTTTCCATGAAAAAAAATAACAATCACACACTTAAAAATAGGAATTTAGATGATCCGTGGAAAATAAATGTCATCAAACACACCCTTAATGGTTTTCTTGCCTATCAAAAAGTGTTCCACCAAGCTAACTGTAAAATATACAATGCGATAACATTCACCCAAGTGCTACCTTTTTTTCCCCCTCTTCATTTTGACATTTTTTTAAGTTTCCTAGCATCGTCTTTTTTCAACTGAGATTCGAGACAAGATAAATGTGCAAGAACCATCTCCCATGTGAACCTGCCAAATCCTAATGACAAGACAAAAATGAGCAGGAATAAATGTGACCAGATATTCATTCCTAAATCTAATGAAAATAAGCACCACTACAACCTCTGCCTTCAATTTCCTCGACAGATAACTACTTTTCCCCATGTTCTGAGGACTGCACAACTGCCTTACTATTAGACACCTCTCCCGGCATCAAAGTTGTCCAAACTCTAGCACCATCACACAAATACAACTGCCCATTTCTTGGTACCACTGGTTGCATCTTAAGTAATGGTGAAACGCGAAAAGATTTCGATTCCAATCTCCAACCATAGGAGAATACTCTCTTGATTCACTGGCATGTTCTATGCACACTACTGAACGCGATGGGACATTACAATTTTACTTTCTTTTTCTTCATCAAAGTGACCTATCAAACATGCTCTAAAAGGCAAGGCAAGGACCATCATGGTTATAAGGGCATATTCAATTTGTGAGAATGTCACCATAGTACGAAATCTAGCATGTGAAGGCATGTTACTCTTGTCCTTGAGCTTACTCTACTAAAGACAAAATTATACAAGGCTGCTACGAGCAATCCCAACTCAAAACAGAATTCCACCTTAGTTGCTAAACTAATAAAATCTTCAGCATCGACAACGCTATTTTGCCAGCCAGTAGAAAATGCCACATCTCATGAGCATATGAAACAAATCTGCAATAAATGCTTCATATAAAGCCAAAATTCATCAATAGTCCATCACCTAACGAGATACCAAGCCCGTGTAAAATTCATTTTTTCCAAAACTCATTTTCAACCACATTCTCCCAGTAAAATAAGTTTGCACGCGGACCCACAACTTTTTCCTATTTTTTAACCACACATTCTTCAAAAATATCATTGTTTTTACAAAATCTATTCCTAAAAAATCTACATCAAACAGGCCCTAAATATTCTACCATCTGTTTCTTTGAAAAAATTCAGTTTTTCACTCTTTAAAATAAGAAGAAAGGATGACAACAAATGGGGAATACAGAGAAGATGAAGGTCACAACCATATTCTAAACTAAGCTACTAAAACCTGCAAAAATACAACGAACTCCCCTGAAACAGTGGGCATAGAATATGTTTTTAAGTACAAAATAAGGTTTTATTTATAGTCGATGGGTGTACACTTGCGTATTTAAAAGGGGGCTCAGATTCTTATAAAGCTGAAATTATCTCATTTATCAACATGGACATATAAGGTTGTTAATAATGTGAATCATGGACTGAGAATATTACCATAAATAAATAGCTTGGATACTGGTCCAGCCATGCCTTAGGTAATGGATCGAAGGACTGGTCCACTTGGAATGCAATTAGGGGGCCTATCACCCCTACGTTTGCTACTGATATCTGCTGGGAAGTGCGTCCATT
This sequence comes from Fraxinus ornus, assembly GCA_903798235.1. Classification (NCBI taxonomy): domain Eukaryota; kingdom Viridiplantae; phylum Streptophyta; class Magnoliopsida; order Lamiales; family Oleaceae; genus Fraxinus; species Fraxinus ornus. The sequence continues at coordinate 33,820 of CAIGRF010133249.1, read as the reverse complement.
GGTTTATTCTATGTAAGGTATGGCTCCAGCTAGTAGGTTACACCAAAGAGTATCCAAGACTACAACAGCATTGTCTCAGGATGTAGAGTTCTCAAAACTTTGAAGTAAATCACTAGTTTATCCAGAATAAACATGGGAAAGAAAATAAATGGTGGAATTTGTTAGATGCAGGGCATGCAACATTAGCATGTCTCATATGGCAATTTTTATCTATTGTACCGTCTAGTTGGAACAATACTGTGTACAAACATACTCTTAGGGCTTGTACACAAAACCGGAAAAAAGAAGTGTCCCCACCACAAGCCTAATTACCATGCTACACCTCTCATAGTGGTGCAACTTACTGAGATCATATGAATACATTCACTGCTGGTCAAATATAATGCAATCAAGATACCTATTATATAGGCAAGTTTGTTTTCAATTAATTGAACTTGTCTCAACAAGGTAATAATCAACTACGTAATACAAGCCGCCACTTTAACGTACAAAGTTACTGTCATGGTATGTTTTGAAAATAAGTACCTCGGCAAAACTCATCTGATACTACTCCCTTTTCATCTGCTGGAAGGTCCACCAAGTGAGTTGAGCTGGCAGAGGATAAGGCAACTTTGCCAAACAAACACGCCAAACTAGATGTTGGAAGCATTCAATGCCATAACCTTGCACTGTTCATTCATGGCCACGAGTTGAGCCTCTTTCTTGTCAAGAAGAGTAGTGAGCCTAACGTTCTCCTCCATAAGTTTCTGGACCTCAACTTCCTTCTGTATCTTTTCACTTTCCAATTGTGACGTCTTAACAACAAGTCTGGTTGAGTTCAAAGGAGACTAATCATAATAAATTTCCCAAAGACTCCAATACAATCAACAATGTTTATGCACAGACTAATAAAAATAGCAGGACGTAAAACAAGTTAAATATCTAAAAAGATTGTTACAGTTTAACGGTCAAGTACATACACTCCTTTTGTCGGTGCCACAAGTATTGGACACCGATATGCCTCCAACACGCTGAACCACATGCCCAACAAGCCATGTGGTGTCCTAACTTATCTATAATTTTTAAATTTCCAACATGCAAAGGAAAGCCCTGACACACTTCTAGTTCTGGCACATGTCCTACATGCATCGTGGTGTCCTATATTTTCAATTTTAATTTCTAATGCAAGAAATATGATATGAACATGCCAAGGTCACAAGTAGATGCATTTTGCAAATTTGGAGGACGGAATTAGCAAAATTCTAATCCTTAAAGGCTTAAACACGTTCGTGTAGAAAACCAAAATATCGTGAGAGAAATTGTATGAACTTCAACTCAATTCATTTATATCTACCATAGCACTTCCTGTTCCATGAATATTTTAATTTCATTGGCACTAGAAATACAAAAAAAAATCTGAAGTAATAAATAATCGCTCCCCAAAATCAAAGATTGCAAGTGCAAAATTCAATCGAAAGAACAAAATAAAGATGTAAATATATAATTTCAAAATATTTTAAACAACTTGTCTCCAACCAGTCTGATCCTTTGTTTTGAATATGTTTGTGTGTCCCCTGTTCGATTTTGTGGTTCATATGTGCTAACTATAGCCACTCCTTTCATTTATCTAAAAATTGGAAAACCGGAAAATAGTAACCACTTGTTCACTTATTAATAGTTCCATATCTAGCATATAAAACAAAGATTGAAATGAAAAATGTATATTGTTTTTGCCAGATAAGGGAGTTTTTTGTAATTGTTTAAACAGAAGGGGTGTCAGTGTAATAATCGGATACCTCATCATATTTGAACAAAAAATATATATAGAATTATACTTTCAGTTTTAGTAAGTGTATGCAAATCATCACTCGTAAAAACTATTCCTGCATCTAGAGAAATTCACAATTTTCAGGACTCCTTCATGCATCAAAGCCATTAAACCTACTCGAGGAATTGGCAATTATGGTAAATCATTCATGGGTATTTGCATTTATATGCATGCAAAAGATGTAAACTTTTTACACAAATAAGTTGACACTTGACAGTGCAGCCTAATATCATGACAAGAATTCACCAAATCCATTAAACCTACTCGAGGAACACCATACTGGTCATACTTTATTCATGAAAATGGCCAGGATTGGTATTAATCCTGATACAGCAACATCACTCCATTAGATCAAATAAGAAATCCAATCTAGTAAGTACCATGTGTCACAGTTGAGAAATTTAGTGGTCAAGATTTTTAATATTCTATTACTTTTTACAGCATCTTCTATTTTGGCAGAGTGCGGTCACTCTTTCTTACCAAGAAACCGAAAGAAAACTTAAAGTGGAAGTACGGATAAATCCACAAGTCTAGAAATTCATTTTGGCCAATTGAAGCTTCCTGAACCGTTTCTTTTCAAGAAACAAGAGAATTAGTGCCAAAGAAAAGGCCTAGGAGAAATGAGGAAGCAAGAGATAGAAAGAGAAAAAACTTCCATTATGAAGAGACTCTTTAACATTATTCTGAATTGGTTTAATATAAATTGGTATTGTTTCCATCACAATTTTTCAGAGAAAAAGGATCCTAACGAAATTGATGAAAAGGAAGAAATTCAAGTGGATGGAAAGCAAATAATACACGATGTATTCCACTTTCAATTTAAAAATCATACTATTATGCACAAGATAAAAGTAGCTATCTTTCGTAATTAACAATCTATCATCAAAATACAGCGTTCCTCCCTGCCTAACATATTTCCTCCGAGAACTAAGCATCCCTTATAAAGGTCAAATGTGAATAGCCATGGTTAGAGGCATGCACCGATGGCACAAATATTACCTGAACTTTAACTCATCATCTATTATGTGGTGACCAAAGAATAGGCACTCCACCTATCCAATCCATTCCCGGTCGAATAGACAGCGTTCTCAAGGTTTTCTCTCTTACCTTCAAATGAAAAAGTATTTTATCTATCGAAAACAATGGAGAGAATTTTTGGTGTTCATCAGTAAATTTCCTATCTTTTCTTCCTTACATTACTTTTTAGTACAAGGATAAAATTCAAGGCTCAAATGTCTAACAATGATGATACACCATCCATATGTTGTTTATCAAAAGGATATTTTGTGATTAAATTAACTATAATGGGTGTGTCCTGGGATTGTCAAGTTCTATAATCCTTCTTCTCTTTGTACCGTTTTCTTTGTTCAAACAAATGGTAATTTATAGAGATTAAAGATAGATCAGAATTTTACAGATACCAAAGGTTCTTTTAACTAGCAACACACCTCATTCGTAGTCAAAGCTTCGACCTTGTTCACTTTGTCCCCACTGAATCGATTTCCAAAAATCCCAAGCATATACTTCTATGAGTCAGATTTTTTCTCAGGTGAAGAAAAGGCTGGGTGAAACTTCAGAGGATGAAGAAAGACTCAGCAGAGGGGCATTTTTGGGTTACAATTAATTGTCTAACCAGCTGAAGCTTTTATAAAGAAAAATTTAAAAAGAACGTTTTTCATTTCCTCGCTATTTTGCTCCTTCGATAAATTCCTCTATTTTCTTCTGATATAACTACTCAAATGACAACCTACAACTGAAGAAGTTGCAAGCAGAAATCTATAGCTACAAATGAGACAACAAAATTAAAGAAAAGAAAATCAAAAGACAAATTGTCATCACATGAACAGAAGATATATTGCTATAAAAAAGTTAATTAGAAATAAAAAATACTGACCTTTCAAAGAGCCTCTCGATAGTCTGAAATTGCTTTTCCGATGAAAGAAGTGTTTCCCTTACATTAAGCAGACTACTGACATAGGTTTTTAGAGATTCGAAGTCTTGCTTAACGCGACAGAGCTCCTGTTCATTTTCTGCAGCTCTTTCCCTTTGTCTAGACGTTTCTTCAACCAAATCTTCAACCCTCTGTCGCATTTCATTTAGAATACAATTAGTGCCCAGTGCCAACTGCTCCATCTCCTGTAATTTTAAAGACATATTTTCAACTTGGAGGATCTTCCTTTTAATTTCTTCCTGCCCTACAGTCACCTTCTCCTTCTCAATAGCAGCTTCAGATTTTGCCACTATAACCCTCTTGACAAGGTTTTCCATCACATCTCCAACCATATGTACACTTTTGAATAATTCATTTATATAAACTACATCATCTTCATCAAGTGAACCATGATGACTGCCAAGTGCAGTCCATGTTTCCTCATCCGGACTGTCAAAGGAAGACAGATCCATGTTTCTCGACAAGACAGACAACGGTACATCATTTTCATCTGCAAGGCTCGTGCCATCTAGTTCTTCGATACCACAAACAATATGAGCCATATGGGGAACAGCCATGATTCTGGCTTTCGATTTCAAGTATGTCAATAATGTTGCAGCAGTTTTAACTCTACGCCATAGGACACCTAGTTCCTTCTTTGCATCCTTCTCTTGCAAGGCATCCATACAGGACTGGCTTCTCTCCATCTCCTGCTTCCAATCAATGTGGATTTGGATTAGTTGCGGCTTCAAAGCGGTCAAACAACATATTCCTCTGCGTCCATTAATTTTCCAAGTAATGCATGGAAGATTAGGAAGTTCGGAGATATATTACAAGGTACAGACTCTTTAACAAGTACAAACCATGCAATGGTATTAAGCATAAACAAGAGTTTCAAATTTTCAATTAACAGATTGATATGGTACCTTCATAGTCTCTTTGGAGACTGTGAACGGTCTCTGGTAATTAAGAAGCAAATTGATTGAACTCAAAACTTATTACTGCTGGGTAATTTGATTCCAAGTGATGAGAGGGAATATGTTCAGGTCCCATAATAAGCAATTACACACACATTTCAGTGAAAAAGTCAAAGGCTTCAAAATGTTTAAGTTGTAGTTTGTTTATCTTTCACAAAAAGCTTTAAAAAGATTGGTTAGTTAGTGGTAAAATGAATACAATTGAGTTATGCATCATCATAATCATAACAGCAAAGACACTTGAATAAACTTTTTTATATTCACAATGAGAATGGGAAAGGGTTAGGGTTATAGTAGCAACATGTTTTGACTCATACGTCATAAATATAAAAAGATATAAGACCGCTTCATCAGTTCAATATGGGTAGTATAGATCAAACTTAAACCTCAAATGTCACAAAAGTTAAATGGACAAGATTGAGGCATGTTTGGTACATGATTCTCCACACAGTTGGGCACTACAATTGGCCAAATAATAGCTGTTGTTATTTCTTAATCCCGTCAAATGTTGCATATTTTACAGCACAAGTTGTGAATGTTTCTCACTCTCAGTAAAGAACTTGGTGCGTGAAACTTCTTCAAAAAATTCAACTTTACTTCTAGTTTTCTAAATGGTCCCTTTATGCGTGAAATCCCAATTCTGAGGCACAACATCATGCACCAGTCTTCTCCAGGAAAAAAAGTTCAAACGCAACCAAGAGTTTAACAGGAACGAGAGAGTATTTTTTCCCCAGAAAAGAAAATAGATTATCAGGCACAACTAACTACCAAAAGTAATATAACTGACGTCGCAAATTACAGGACATGGCTGAACCCTAAACATAGTTATTTAGGCAAATCAACGAACATAAAATACAAACAAGAATCTCGAACCTATATATTTACTCAATTTTCAATGTTAAATACACAAGTTCCATAAACCCATAACGAAAAATTCTAAATTTAGTCAAGAAGACAACAACATTTATACAAACATCAAGATCCACGAAAGGTGAAAATACAACATTTCAAGAAACTTCACAAGAGCCCACGATCACAACTACAAAAATAAAATGTAATATCAATTCAAACACAAAGGGCAGAAAATTGATTGGTTTCACACAAAATGCTAAATTATAGCAGATCCATAAATCGCAATTGAAAATTTGAACACGAGCTACTCCGTTAGTACGGCAAAAGAAAGAGAAGAAGGAACCTTTTGATTTCTGAAGAAAGAAGGAACCTTTTGATTTCTGAAGAATTGGGAGCTCCCAATTATTCACTTTAGGAGGAATATCACGAGAATGATGACGATGATTCTTCTATTTTCTTTACAATAAAAATAAAACTAAAGGAGTATTTAAAAAGACTAGGTATATTCAAACCATAGTTATTAAACCCGATCCAATGATTGATCCGGAAAAATCATCGGGTCAACTGGTCAACGGTTCAACCGATGGGTCATTGTTAGATTTTAATTTTAATTACATTATATTTTGAAAATAAAAAGGAAACCATTTATTGAAATCTAATATATATATTTTGCTCACATTATATAACCAAGGACCATCAGTTACCATAATGGTTGTGGAGGTTATTTTGCTCACATTATATAACCAAAGATCATCAGTTGCCATAATTATTGTGGAGGTGAAATATCACATTGCAGTCCAAGGTTCAAGTCACAACTCCAGCAAATTTAACAAAAAATTTTACTTCAATTCGGTAATCATCCGATTCAAACATTGAACCGAATCTAATTCCACTAAAAAACGTCCGAACCGAACGGTTGGTTAGCGGTTTAACCGGTTTATAACCGGTTCACTTGTTTGCTTGAACAATTGACTCAATCGGATCGGACCAAAGTTCGGTTCAACAGTTCCCGGTCCGAACCGGCCGGTCCGGTCCGATTTTAATAACTATGATTCAAACCCTTCAAAAGTCTTGAATTATTATTTGTCTTTTACTTAATTTTAATTTTAGATGGAATAAATTGTTTTAATTTAAAGAAATTTATTTTTTATATTTATGATTTGATTTTATCTTCATCATATTTTGAGTTATCATTTTTCAAAAATGAACAAATGCAATCTAAATTATTTATTACAAAAAGAAACTAAAAGGATTTTAAACCATGATTTATTTATTTTTTAGTTGAGGGGAGAAATTATTTTGAACAATTATACCCATCATATTACACACATTTATCACGTGTTTGTCACGTCTCCTTTTATCATATATTTACACTTTTTCGATTTAGAGGGATATCGTGTACACAATGTTTAAAAGTTGCAGACACGTGGTGGCAAAAACTAAAGGTATGAACCATGGATATCACACTTAAAAAAGATTGGGACCCTAGAGGAATTTATCCTCATTTTGGGTGAAATTATTTTGAACAATTATAACCATCATATTACACACATTTATCACGTGTTTGTCGCGTCTCCTTTTATCATATATTTACACTTTTTCCATTTAGAGGGATATCGTGTACACATTGTTTAAAAGTTGCAGGCACGTGGTGGCAAAAACTAAAGGTATGAACCATGGATATTACACTTAAAAAAGATTGGGACCCTAGAGGAATTTACCCTCATTTTGGGTGAAATTATTTTGAACAATTATACCCATCATATTACACACATTTATCACGTGTTTGTC
>CAIGRF010133249.1:0-12823 GCA_903798235.1 Fraxinus ornus | reverse complement strand
CATCTCTGTTTCCTTGAAAAAGTCGGCGAAAAGAAGCGAAGAGAGAAGTCGGCTGCGAAGAGATAAGTCGGTGAAGAGAGGAAATGAGGGAAATGAAATCAGCTTAGGGTTTTACTTTTACCCGTTTTAGTTTGGTAAATTTTTTTTATTTTTTTTAATTTGGGGGTCGGGTTGGGCGGTTTTTTTCGGGTTGGGTGGCTTAACCCACAACCCGACCCAACCCGACTAACTTAATATTGCCAACTGACCCAACCAAAAAAAAAATGGAAAAAATCGACCCAATCGGGTCGGGTCGGGTCGGGCCGGGCCGGGCGGGTTTTTGCCCACCCCTAGTCTCAGTGGATGTGAATATGTATTTTCCAAGTTAATTTATTTATTTTACAAACTTAAAAGTTAAAATACATTGTTTTTGGACCGGTCCACTTTTTCTTCTGAACCGGTCAACTCGAACCGGTTTTTAAAGCTTAAGGAATCCTGATTGGGGCACAATCTAATACGCCGCAGTCCTCCTCTTCGGCTCTTCCCCTCGTCTTCTCCTTTTTCTTATATTTCTTTACGCTGCAAATTCTCCCACTCGCTCGCATATACAGAGACCTTTCTTTAGAACAGCTCTCTTTGTAATCACGAGCTTATATAGATAATCATATGTACATACAATCGCTCACAACTTTTAGTCTTTTGAGGTGAGGCGTTGTGAGCATTTTTTTTCGGAGAAAATGGCTTCAATGGTTGCTATGAAATTCATGAGAGAATGCTTTATATCTAGGAAGCTTAAATCAAATAATATTACAAGGCATTATTTTTCCACTGCCGCTTCGAGTGCTAATTCTCCTAATATTCCCAAGAAAGTTCCTCATTTTTCCAAAAAGGTAATCTTTTTGCCCTTTATTCTTATTTTTAAGTACGTAATGCAAAAATAATCTTTTTAGGCACAAAAATGTTGAGTTTTCATGGAATTGGAAAAGGGCTCCTTTAGTTCATGTGTCTGTTATGGCTGGCGAGCATGCACACTCTTGGGAGTATTATTGCATTAGGAATTGTCCCATTATTTTGGTATTCTTCTATAAATTTAGTTTTGTTTGCTAGACTTTAGACGATACTATACAAATTGAGTTAGTCAATCTCACAGTGCCAAAATATTGAATTTTTATGACTTTTATTGGATTGTGCTTCTTGGTTTTCAATTGAGAACCAATTAGTTTCTCTGTTATGTTAAAGGAAAAAATCTGAATAATAACTTGTCGCACTTGCACTGCAGGGTATGTTACTCACGGGAGCCACCATGGGTCTACTTATAGGTGGAGGTGCCTATGCCAGTACCGTGGACGAAGCAACTTTCTGGTATTCAGATTCAATTTCATAAAGGGCGTATTTCCCATCTGTTCAGAAGTTTCTCTGATGATTAAATATGGTGGCTTTGGAAAGCTTTAGGAATACTATTAAAAAGGAAAGATGGTCAATTAAAAGATGGTCATATCTGCTTCTGTGAATTCCCTTAAGAATTAAAACTTCCCTTTTAAGTCTCTACTCGGAGTGCTTTATTTCAGTAAACAGTTGAAACATTCATTAGTTAAGTGATTTGCCTAAATCACATTGAATTTTCTAAAATTTGTAGAGGGTCTTGGCTTTCCTTTCTCTCCTCCCATAGTAACTAATACGCCTGCATTGTGTGTGCCAATCACAACTTGTGTGTCTGATAAACTTGATGTAAGATAACTCGATAAGATTGGATTTTAACTAAAATTGATTGCCAAAACAAGCTAAAGGTCAGGTTTGATCATAGAGTCCTTATAAGAGGAGAATTCATAACAGTTTTAGGCAGTGAGCAATAGCTGATAATAGTAGTCTTTAGGAAAGCAGGGCTGTTTCGGACTTCCGGTTGTGGGGCAATGGGATTTATTGCATCAGGGTGATTCGGCTTTGCAAGGGTTATTATTTGTCATGAAGCAGAGGAGGAATATATCTGAATCTGGAATTAGAGAAGGAGAGGGAACAGAAGGGAGAAGGGAAGAAGGGATGGAGCACTTTTCACTGTTGTTTCATATGTGAATCTTAGACAATTCAGCTGTTTCGGCAAACTATTTTTGTTCAATCTCTTTGTATGCCAATGTAGATAATAGAAACATTTCATTGTTTACGTTGTTAATATAATTAGAGTTGGACTGATCTTCCTTGTTAGTTGGGCACGATTTGAAGTCTTTTTTATGCATATTCTAGGTGCTTGGGATCAAAAAATTTCAAGTTATTTCACAGTTTAAATATTTGTTGTAACTATAAATTTGTGGGAATAACCTGTACAACACACATGACCATTGTGCAGTGGTTGGCTTTTCAATGCAACAAAACTAGTCAATCCATTTTTTGCATTTCTGGATCCAGAGGTCGCCCACCGACTGGCTGTTTCTGCCGCAGCTCGTGGATGGGTCCCAATAGAAAAAAGACCAGACCCACCAATATTGGAACTAGAAGTTTGGGGAAGAAGGTTCTCCAATCCTATCGGTCTTTCTGCTGGTTTTGACAAAAATGCTGAGGCTGTTGAAGGCTTACTTGGTTTAGGTTTTGGGTTTGTAGAGGTAGGATCGGTTACTCCAGTCCCGCAGGAGGGGAATCCAAAGCCTCGTATATTCAGATTGCCTAAGGAAGGGTAAGAGCGCATGGTTTAACCTATTTTTACCAATTAAAGTTTAGTTTTTTGTGTATTCTATGCTGCATGGCATGAAGCAAGGCTTTGTTTTATTTGTCGAATGCAAATCTCTTGTTTAAAACTCTTAATGCGTCTTTACGATAAACAAGATTGTTTAATTTCTTTTTTCTTCCTTAATCTCTATTGAACTCCTTACCAAACAAACCATTAGCTTTTAAACTGATTATATCTGTTGCAGTGCTATAATTAATAGATGTGGCTTCAATAGCGAAGGAATTGTTGTTGTTGCAAAGCGGTTGGGTGCGCAACATGGTAAGAGGAAGTTAGAAACATCAAGCACTACATCTTCTGTGGGTGATGAAGTTGTACATGGAGGGAAAGCTGGTCCTGGAATTTTGGGGGTTAACCTTGGAAAGAATAAGACCAGTGAAGATGCTACAGCAGATTATGTACAAGGAGTTCATACATTATCCCAATATGCTGATTACTTGGTACATGTCTGGTTTATTTGTTCCTTCGAAGTTTCAAGTGCATATTCTCTTAGATTCAGAAACCCATCTAAGTAGAGATGTTTGTATTGTTTTCAAATAAAATATCCATTTATAACTGCTGCATAAGATGAATTCTGAAATGGTGCATGACAAATTTGTTAATTCATCTTTGGACACATTTGTTGAACGGAACCTCACCTTGTAGGTTATTAATATTTCATCTCCCAATACTCCTGGACTTCGCCAACTTCAGGGGAGAAAACAATTGAAAGATCTTGTTAAGAAGGTTTTGACCTCACTTCGTTGTCAGTCTGATTAGTTAATGTATTTTGGAGAATACAGTACCTAATTAAGTCAAAGATGTTTTAACTTTATCTTTGTCAAGGTTCAAGCGGCTCGGGATGAAATGCAATGGGGTGAGGAAGGCCCGCCTCCTTTGCTTGTGAAAATTGCTCCAGACTTGTCTAAACAAGATCTTGAAGATATTGCAGCAGTATGTACATATTATTTTTCTGACTTAAGTTTTTACTCCGTCACGGCCGCTTACAACTTGTTCTCTGTTCCTGTAGGTTGCTCTTGCTCTTCGAGTAGATGGATTGGTAAGGTTTTTCTGACACATTATAGTCTCTTCAACCATTTTGCCATGTTCTGTTTATTGATTTACAGTAATGTATGCATGATTCTATTTCTTGACTGCTTCTTGGCAACTTATATGGTAAGATCTGGTGAATACGAAACAATTAATTTATTTTTTATGGAGTAGACATATAAAGCAGCTTATGACCTAATGGTTGGTTTTCTCAACCCCAACCAACCTTCACAAAAAAAAAAAAAAANGGAGTAAAATAAAACAGAGAAAGAGATGAAAAGAAAAAAAAGGCATTTACTCTCAAGTCCATAGTTCTAAGTGTGCTCGATGACTGAGAATCTTGGCATGCTTAAATCATTTTGTATTTTGATGCTTGTAGATCATATCAAACACAACGATTCAAAGACCAGATCCTGTTAGCAAAAATCCAGTTTCTGAGGAACCTGGAGGCTTGAGTGGGAAGCCACTGTTTGATTTATCCACAAATATACTGAAAGATATGTATATTCTCACAAAGGTATGCTATTTTCGCAACTCGTGTATTTGTTTGAACAGATAATTCCATACTGAGTGCAAATCAGTTTAATTTACCAAATAATGAAGAAATTATTCAATGCAGACAAATGAACCAGGAATAGCTTTAGATAAACACCCAAAATTTTCAATAATTTGCAGTTTATGGGAACAGTAGCAGAAGGTTACAAACATTTGCAGCATATTTCTCGAATGTTGAGAGTTTTCACTATCTAATTTTCGTTTTACAATTTATTAATGATTTTATTTTCATTTTCATTTGATTGGGATATGTTTGGGTTTTGTTGTACATTCCATTGACGTCATTGTCGTGTTCCCCCGATAGGGAAAGATTCCTCTGATAGGCTGTGGAGGTATTAGCAGGTAGTAATACTTTACCATTTACCATTGTAATTTCTACCATCTTATCATCGTAATTACTGAGCTTAAATATTCTCTGTCAGTGGTGAGGATGCATACAAGAAAATACGAGCCGGGGCAATTCTTGTTCAGCTGTATACTTCTTTTGCATATGGCGGGCCTGCTCTTATACCTAAGATAAAGGTAGATAACTACTCCAGAAATTTGAGTTTTTGAATACTAAATAACGTTGGAGTATATCTAGACGTAGGAAAAATAGTTGTTCAGCAGTTTGAACAAGGGCCGGACAAACAAGTATAAGGTAATTTCTAGGAGGAGATGAGTCAAATTGGTTAGGTATGATGATGAACTTGATCTTCATAATGGTCGGGCGATTGACCTGGTTTTTCTCTCTTTTTTAGAGTGAACTCGCACAATGCTTGGAGAAAGGTGGCTACAAGTCCATCTATGAGGCAGTTGGAGCAGATTGCAGACAGCCTTAATGTATTAATCCAATTTTTACCAAACACCCTCCTTCCGTACTCTGTTCTGTTGAATAAATTTTCTACTCATTGAGTTTTTTTTCTTTTTCCCGGAAAATTTTACTTGGCAGTTTGTTTTACTCATTTGTCAGTTGTAGGGATTTAACAAATGATCTTGATTGAATTTTGATCATTTTTGAGTGTCATATTGTATATCAAAGTACGGATAAGATTTTACCTTCAGAATATTTTTTAGTGTGTGAAGAAATAGAAATTGTTTGTCCGTTGATAGAATCTGTTCAATTTGACTGTTAAAATAAAAAGGAAATTCTTTCATCACCCCACCCAACTCCACCCCTACCCCCACCCAGTTTAATAATTAAAATAAGTATAGAAAAAATCCATTTAAAATAAAAGAATAATTCGAGATTTTGTGAACAGGGACGGAACATGCCAATTTTTTTTTTTTCTCAAACGTTATTGGTGCCATTTTTAAAGGTTGGGATACATCTACTTATTTTAACATTAGGGACCAAATATGCAATTTTAAGTAATTTCTTTAATATGCTGTGTTATTGAGCCCCATTATTTGGCAAATAATGTATTTTTGAATAGTAAATTGATGGCGAATGTATGATTAAAAAATAAAATAAAAAATTGGATTTGTGTGTAATATTATTTTATTGAAAAATATATAATTGAAAAGAATAGAGAGAAAAATATATTTCGAAAATAATAGGAATCAAATAAAGATGTAGAGTAGAAACGACATATCAGTGTGTAAAATTCGTGCATTAATTATTTTTGTAATCCTTAATATCCAAACAACTTGGATAATTAGAAAAAGTGCGTGTTCGGTCGTGCTTAAAATCCAATTAAAATTGAAAATATGTTTGTTATTGGGTCCACTCGTCTAATAAAAGTTAATAATAACGGTTAGTTTTTAATTTTAATCTTTACCGAACACACCCAAAATCACTCGATTAACTTGGTAATTTTCATTATTATTTAAATTGAAATTAAAATCCAAATAATTTTCTAATCCAAAGGCTCTTTGAACGATTTCCATCCAAAACTTCGTTAAATAAATGTCAAAATTAGGTCAAGGGTTGAACTAACAGAGTTTTGAACAGAAATCATCTCAAGGTCTTCAGCTGCCAAAAGATACATTTGTACTTTTTTGAAAAGATTATGAACCTAGGTGAAATTTTCCCTTTTTTCATGAAGCGATCATGAACCGAACCCAACTGTATGACAAGAACCGGACGCTAGGATCCATTCAAATCCCAACGGCTAGTTTCCTAGAGCCAAGCCGCCGGAACACGCACTAACGGTCGAATTTCCTATTTTCAGCCCTAATCTCTCTTCCCAAATTCTCTATATAACCTTTTCTTCATAGCCAAAAAAACATCGATCAAAATACAGAAACTTTCTGGTGACCCACGTAATATTTTCAGAGGACTTGTTGATTGGATCATCAACACCACCACTGCCTCCATGGAAACCCCGTCATCGACCAGAAGAGTGACTAGATCACAGACTTTGGATGCTAAAAACAGTAATAATGGCAAGATATCCATGACAAGTATTCTTGATTCAGAGCCAAATTTTCTTGAATTGATTTTTGATGTGGCTTTCTTTGTTTTTGAGTTTTTTTGCAGGCAAATTTGAGGAATCTAAGAAGACTGTAACAAGAACAAGGCAGAGGAATAGTGCAAAGCAACAAGATCGATCTGCCCTTATCGACATTACAAATGATTCACCAATTGTTGGGCTTGCAACTGGGAATCTGGATACCCCATCATCAACAATGTCCAAGAAGAGAATCAAGAGTCATTCCAAGTATACTTCTACACCAGGCTCGGGGGAGGCGCTTTTGAGAGGTCAAGTCAAGACCCTTCTGCAGAAAGTTGAAGAAGAGGCAACGTTTTCGAAAATTTCCCTAGAAAAAGGGCCTTTGTTTAACCTCAAGTGCCTTGTAAACTCTCCCATGAATCTTCTTGCCCCAACTCCTGTAAACACGCCTCAAATCTTAAATATCAATGAGTTGAATTCTACTAACCCACCTCCAGTTGAAGAGAAGTTTGTGATTTCTCAGGTTTGTTTTATTTGATTTCTTGTTCTATTGATTACCCTTTTTGCCTTGTTTTATCGAACTTTTTTTTTTTTAAAATGTGTGCAGAATGGAATTGATGAGAAAAAAGAAGAGGGAAGTGAAAGTGAGAAGGATCTGATTACAAGGGCACTGGATTTCTCAGAGAAATCAGAGGGGTTCGAGTGTTCCTCTGTGTTGACTTACCAGGGAGGTATTAATGAGCAGCAGCTATGTACCGATGATGACGAGGACGATGCATCTTCTAGATGGTCTATTCAGGTTAATGCCAGCAGCATTAGAGATGATGATGAAGATGAAGAAGAAGAAGAATACGAAAACGAGTACAATTATGAAGGAGAAGGAGAAGACTGCGAGGAGGAGTATGATTATGAAGGAGGAGGAATGGTTGATGAGTTGTGCCAAGGAATGACAAATATAAGTGTGGATGGAGAGAAGACAATTGGAATATTTAGCGGTAAGCATACGAGGTTTGTATACAACAGTGATGGTGAGCTTCAAGGGGAGGAAGACGAAGTATAGGCTAAGCCCTAAGCCTCTCAAGGAAAGCATCTCCACTTTCCTGAGAACTGGAAAATGTTTTTGTTGATGATTTTGATTACACATTTTGACAAATAAGGAGATTTTTCCCATCTTCTATTCCGTGTGACACACCTCCATTTCTGCAATGAATACATCTCTTTAATGGTTTTTGCCTAAGCAATTCATCTTTCACATTTCAATCATTAGGAGGATATTCGAGTTTAGAGAAACAAGCTCCATGTTTCACTAATTCTCATCATGAGTTGACTTTCAATTTTCAGTTAAATAAACACTAATTTTAACGACACTCACTCACAGCTACTACCTATTTATCCACACGAACATACCATGAAAATCACTAGACTTTTTTAGAGAAAAAAATAAATTTTTAGATGATTTTTGCCATCAGAAATTGAGCCTAGAATTATATAGCTCGCTTTCTCTGAGGATGAAAACTGGTTTCACCTACATACGGTAAGGTTGAAGAATAAATCGACTGAAAAATAATTGATTGATTCTCTCAAGTAAATGATTATGTAGCTGCAAAATTGACATCGAATATTTACATAACACGGATGAATATCCCTATCTCTATAACCCACCCAAAAGGGGTTGATTGTCAATAAAGACTAGAACAAAGGGTGCCAGATTGGATCCATCACGGACAAGTTTTTGGGAGTGAGGTTGGGATTAGGTCAAGAAACATGTCCAAAATCATTTCCACAAAGGGTTTTAAACGAAGAAGGAAATTGCCCCGTCTAACCGAAAAGCAACAATGCAACAATTGCACAAGCTAACAAAATCAAGTTCTGCAACTGAAATTTATTGGGGTCACAAGGTGCGAATGAGATCGCACGATATAAAACAAAACGGACATTCTCGTCTTTTGCCCTTTGTTCATTCAAGTCATTTCTTCTAGCAATTTTCATCCTTTGTATTCTAACTGCATCCAATTGACTTCGTATAATCTTAAATCATAATTTCTTAGTTTGAATCAATTTTTAGATATTTTTAATTTGATCCCTGAACTTTGAAAATCCTCATTTTTCTTCGATTTTCATCCATTCCATCTAATTTCACTTTTAATCATTAAGTTTTACATAACAATAATATAAAGAGTTGAATAGGAGCAGACTTGTGAATTTTCAGTTTCCTCAAAACAATTTAGCAATTGTTTGACAACCATTATTTTAACTCTTTTTTTACATACTTATTTTCAACAACGGATTCACACAATAAAATATTCGGCTCGTAAATCCAAACTTTTTCCCTAATTTTTAATTACACATTTTCCAAAAAATCACTATTCAAAACTCCGTTTTACCCAAATAATGATTGTCAAATGAGTAATGTTATTCATAGAGATTGGGGTCAAGTATCAATTTAGGTGACAACACTTCACATGTGTTAATTAAATGAGTCTATGATTTTATATTTAAATAAATATATCATTTAATGTCATGTAATTGCCATATATATTGGTACTCAACTCTAGTGATGATGAATAGTATTGCTCTTGTCAAATTTTTTTCGGCCCTATGATGTGACAATCACTAAATGATGATCATCACACCTAATGTTCAGTTAGTGACATGAAAATAAGTACAAGTTCATTGATTTAAACAATCGTCTATTAATTACTATGTTATCGTTTTTTGCCGATTCAAGTGAAGAAATTAAACGAAGTTACTTGATTAAATCAAATTAAATTATAGTTACCCGATCAAACAAACTTAAAGTATAATTACCTAATTAAAATAGAATGAAAGTATAGTTACTACAAATAAAACTTTATCTGCTTTTTGCAATCGGGACAACGTCAAGAATAGCAATAAGCTTGGTATGGAAGGGAATCTCAATGGTGATAGAGGAGGTCTATATGTAATTATGTATCAAGGCTGTTGAAAGGGAAACGGAACATTAAAAGAAATGGTTAATGTGTACTTTTCTTAATATGCTCTGAAACCATTTTTTACATAATGTGTTAAGTTGTGGAGTCGGTAGGCGGGGCAGATCGATCTTATTTGTCTTATAAATACGGAGTTGTCATTAGAGTTTTGAATATCATTAAAAAGAGAGACGTTAGAGAAAATAAAGTGTGTCGAATTTTCGTTTGTACACTTGTTTTCATTACAGCGAACGATATGTAGTCTCATATTGGGACAAATCTCTGTAAATCTTGCGCGTTCTTATATGTATATTTCTTATTGCGATATTATTGCTCTCGGTGATGATTAAAGTTTCTAATTTTCAATAATATGTGGCTTATTTTGAAGTTTAAAAGGTTTGGGTTCATTTTGTAATTTTCAGCTGAAACATAGGATCATTAATTACTCAAGAACTAAGTTAAGTTTCATTTGGAATTTCTGAGAAGTTTGGGACTTAACTGCAACCAGTACAATAAAAACGTGACTTTTATTGAAATCAAAATACTACTTCAACTGATTAGGAATTGACTTATTTAAGCAATTAATATCCAAGTATGCATTCCTCACTTCATTCTATTAGTAATATTTTTATATACTTGCCTTCTTTAAGTTTTTTTTTTTTTTTTTCTTATTTTAATTTGGTTCGTACAAGGTAACACAAACATGTTGTGTCCAACATGCAACTAAAGAACAATACAATAACTTATAAGCTCACCATGTTTTTTTTTTATTTTTTTATCAAATTAAATATGATTTACTCGTTTAATCGTTATGAAATTTGGACCTACATAACGTAGATCGATGCTCTCAACTAACGTCATTTCCAACTGCCACGTCTTTTACTCTTATTATCTTATAGTCGAGGTCATCCCTCTTGACCTAATTAATTTACTATTACATTTCAAGACACGATAAGACCTTTGGTCCATTACTCAAGATCTAAAATACTTGTCTCCGTTTGTTTTCCATACTTTTCTACTAAAAATGAGAAATATAACCGTTATACATCACATCAACCCTTTAGAATTTGAATTTCTATCTCTAGTGTGGGGTCTAATAACGACTATGTTTTTCATTTTCATTTTCATTCTAAAATGATTCTCCATATTTCATTTTTATATGTAATTAACGTAACAGTTGATGAAAATAATGAAAGAGAAGGGCATAACAAATTGGGGTCCACAAGAAAGGAGCCTGGTTCAGTGGTTCATATCAAAAGGGTCCACTTCTGGTGTAATTGGTAGTTCCCTTTCTGAAATGAAGTTGATTTAGTATAATGTAGTACATACCTATTTAGGATATTTTTATACAGAAGACAATGGATTTTGATAAAATTGATGGTGCAACCACTTGGGCTAACAGCATTTGTCTAGTGAATTGGACGCGAAGAAAACACCCATGATTTTTTTATTAACTTTTCCAAATTAAATTAATTTATTTCGACTAACCAACACCTCCCACCCCACCATTAATTAATTACAAACAAACATCTGCTATATTCATGTCCTTGCATATATATATATATATAAGTAGTAATGAATGTGTGTGTGTGTATCTTTGTGACACCTTCGATGAATTCATATTCTTGTACGAGGTATTTTAGCACATGTTAATGAAATAATTTTAGTTTCTCCAATTGAGAATATATAAGGGGAAAAATGGAAAGAGGAGGAGGAGAAGAAGAAGGTGGGTTGGTGGTGCGGGGGAGAGTGGAGATCGATACGCGACAGCCTTTCCGATCAGTGAAAGAAGCAATTTCATTGTTTGGGGAAAAGGTTCTTGCAGGAGAAGTTTATGCAAATAAACTCAAAGAGGTATCTCTCTCTCTCTCTATGTGTGTGTGTGTGTGTTTTCTTGGTCATTTTGCAGGTGGGTTTATTCTTAAACAAACTTTGTGGTATTTACTAACAGGATTGTGATGGTGCATGCATGCATGATAGCATACATTAAGATTGTTATAAACTCCTTTGGGGATGTTTGATAAAATTTTGATAAAAGTTTTAGCAACTTATGATAAACGTTGACATGATGTATTGTTGTAGAAGTTATAAATTTCATAAAATGTATGATTAAAAATTAAGTTCGACCAGATAGATTTTTATCAAAAAAGCACTTGAACATATATACTACAATCTTAAGTTTGTAGTGTAAATTGACGTTCTTAAATCTTAATGATAACCCTTTTTTGTGGGTTTTCTAAAACTTTTCAAAGCATACGAAGAATATGAAATGTGATTTCACTACTTTTTTATGAGGCATGTGCTCTATCTCAAGAATGCTTTTTTTTTTATTGGGACGGTAGCTTTGAAAAGATAAACTACATATCTTTTCTTTCATCTCAAGAGAAATAAGATTTATAGAAACTATTTCAAACTCCTCCACAAAAATAAGAACAATAATCCCCACTTTTAAAATATTTTACCATTAGCACGAACTAGTTTCAGTTGCTTTTCATAAGAAATTCGAACAACCCTTTCAAATCCAAGAATGTCAATTGCTTGCGGATCCTCAATATCCACGGTCCTATTAGCCAAATGGATACATACATGACAAAATGTTAAGAAGTTGATGCTCAACACTTGATTTAATCAGTAACAATTAACTCTGAATTACACATTTTATTTCAGATGGAAATAAAAAAGAACACTGGAAAATACACATCAAGAATTGGGGGTGATCATCATGATGAACAGACAAAGCAGCAAAGTGTTGAAAAAGAAAAAGAAGAAAGTAATAATCTGATGGTTCAGTGCCTCAACTCTCTGAGACAAGAGCTTGAACAGACTAAAATGGAGCTACAACAATTGAAATCCAAAGAATCCCACATCAAGAACGACAGCCAATCGTTTGAACCAGAAATTGAAGAGCTAAAGTTTATCGAAAACACAGCCGAAATCAAGAAGCTAACTGAAGAAGAAAATGGCTTGCAATTTGAGAGGAAGAGATCTGTTAAGTTTGCCAGTCCTCCATCGTTAACTCGAGTTATTGTAAGCGATGATGGAGGTAAAGACGGAGGGCAAATGCCTTCACCAAAAAAGAAACCAAAGAAGAAGCCATTAGTATCATTAATGGGAGGGTTATTTTTGAAGAAAGAAGGCAAACAAAGAAAGTAAATATGATAGCACTGCTTCTTTTGGATCTTTAGTTCCCAGTTTTAAGGCTAAAATTGTATTTTGATTTT
>CAIGRF010133247.1:7606-27826 GCA_903798235.1 Fraxinus ornus | reverse complement strand
AAACATGTTTGCATATAATATTATATACTATATAGTAGTGCATTTATTTGATGAATATTTATTTAGTGTATGATTATCGACTCAATCGTGTGGATGTGTAATGGTTAAATTTTATTCTTGTTGTTTTGTGGGCCTGTGAGCTCTTAATTTATTTTAGATTTGCTAGTTCGTTATTATTGTTATTATCATGGGCATGCGCATCCAATTTCGTTAAGCATGTGTGCTAACTAGTATAGAATATAGATTGTAGTTGGACTAACTGAAGATGCATGAAGAGGAGAAAACTATGGAGATTGTGTATTGATAATAAGTCAATGCCATACTCCATAGGAATTGATTAATTAATCTTCCTTTTAACTCGAGAAGGCTAGATATAATTAGTCAATACATATCAACATTATTATATGTATGTTTATTTGCATCATAATATATATTTATTGATGATATTGAACCCCGAACTCGACCCACTTCTACTGGGCCTGCTTTCCAAAAACTGTGATCGGGTCTTAACGAGGTTGGGCCTCATGGTATAGACCCCAATGGCCCAACCTAAGCCCAATAATTTTGGGCCATTGCCGAGGTCGGGTCCATATAGGTCTGGTCGATCCGCGGTCTCTCCCTAACCCCTACCTCACGTGTTCTCCCCCCATCACAGATGCCTGTGGAATACTAGTTCAATTCAAACACTAACCCTCCAGATAAGTCTCAACACACCTCAAACAATGCAATCCTATCACAACAAGAACACCCTTGGTAAGGAAAGTTGAGTCCTCCTAGGATTCTACCTCCACCCTCTATAAAAACGCAACCCAGCCTCATTATTCAGGTATGTTTTTTATAGCATTTAGTATAAGTTTCTTTTGATTACTAGTATGACTTAAGTATCGGAGGGGCAACGAGGACATACCTCGACGCCTTTGTTTTAGGTATTGAAGATCGGATAAAGCGAAGTTCTTTACTTCGGGTCGAGTTTGCCCAGGTACGAATTTTGGTAGCATCATATATTATTGATGAAACATTTGCATGATAAATCTCTTACTAAAATATTAAGTCAAAATTTTTATTCTCCTTTCATCACTATAGTGAAAAACGGGAGTCCTAAATCGATCTAAACTTGTTGAGCACACTCAAAGCAGGTTTATTACGGATATGTTTGATATTATGAAATATTTTATATTTTTGAATGATGGGTTCGACTTAACTAAAAAATTTCTTTTGTTGAGTACACTAAAGGAGATAAATTCTAGGGGCTAACACGTAAGATGTGTAAAGACAAAAAATTGTCAGTTTAATGATCTGAGAGCTGTATAGAGATACAATTGATAATAGTATCTACCCAAAGTCAAATTTTAATTTAAATCAAAGTTAAACAATCAATATTAATTACATAGTTCATGGGTCCCACAACTTTTTAATAGTACATTTCAGAAATATTTATCAAAATTTATTAAAAATCTAATTTTAATCTCCACCAAATAGGAACTTAATTTAAGTCTATATTAAATTATGCTATGGATTTAAATACATATTAATTCTTTAATTTTCGTCATTTACAGTTTTAAATCATGGGTAACCATATGAATTTGAGAAGCATACTGGATGTAAACAAATTGACGAGGCCAAATTTTCTCCATTGATACTGCAATATGAGAATTGTTCTCAAGTTTTAGAAAATTGGTTATATTTTTGAGAAGTCCTTTCCAGAGAAACCTATTGAGGACTCAATTAAGGAAGATGTGACTACTTACAATAAACATAGTGATGACAATAATACTGTAGCATATGTGATGCTTGCAGCTATGTCATCCGAGTTGCAAAAGTAACATGATGGTATGGATGCTTAAACTATGATTTTTTTATCTCAAAGAGTTATATGATGAATAATCAAGTGTGGAAAGATATAACATTTTCAAGCAACTATACTGGTGCAAAATGGCATAAGGATCATCGGTCACTGTTCATGTACTGATGATGATTGCCTTTATTGAGAAGTTGGCTCAATTGGATTCAGTGATGGACCATGAACTAAGTATTGATTTGGTTCTGCAATCTCTGGTAGAGAGCTATTCATAGTTCATTATGAATTTCAACATGAATAAGCTCGACTACACTCCTTGAATTATTGAACACGCTTAAGATTGTTAAGCCCAATGTCAAAGATAGTAGTGGGCATATCTTAACCATTTATTCTTCCAAGGGCAGTAAGAGGAAGACTAAAGGAAGTTTTGAGAAAACATCCAAGAAAGCTAAGAATAAAAACAAGGCAGCCAAAGTAAACAAGGATAATACTACGTGTGGACCCGTACCATCATTATGGAATGAAAGATCATTGAAAAAGGAATAACAAGGCTTACATCATCACTTGAAGAGAAATAAGTCTTCTGAAACTTCCACTTCGGGTATATTGGCAATTGAGGTTAATATGTCTACTTCATTAGTTTCTGGGATATTCATATTTGTATAAATATGCACGGACTAAAGAAAAGTAGACCAGCTTTAAGAAAAGAGATCATTTCGAGAAGGTTTTCATTNTTAGGTATTAAATACCATATTTGGATCTCATATTTGTTTAATATGCAGGGACTAAAGAAACGTAGACCATTACAGAAAAGAGAAGTTGATTTGCACGTGAAGAATAGAGCAAAAGTTGTTGCATAAGCTGTAGGAACATACTTATTCCCATTGCTTTCGGGCCTAGTATTATAATAAGAGAATTTTTATTTTGTTCCTGCATTTACTAAAAACATTATTTCTATTTCATGTTTGGAC
This sequence comes from Fraxinus ornus, assembly GCA_903798235.1. Lineage (NCBI taxonomy): Eukaryota > Viridiplantae > Streptophyta > Magnoliopsida > Lamiales > Oleaceae > Fraxinus > Fraxinus ornus. The sequence goes on along the minus strand of CAIGRF010133247.1, from coordinate 25,057 downwards.
ATGAGTGGTTTTTCAATTAATGTTAATGACAATCATTATTCCTATCATTGGGATGAGATCTTGTATGGTTGTGATACATAAAAAAAAGGTATTTACATTCTTGATACTAAGTCATTAATTATGAGTATAGAAAATAAAATGCTTAAAAATGATAACCTAAATAATAAATATCTTTGGCATTGCAGACTAGGTCTTATAAATGAGAAATGCATTTCCAAATTACATAGAGATGGATAGTTAGGATCAACTTATTTTAAATCATTTGATAAATGTGAACCATGCCTATTGAGCCAGATAACAAAAATCTCTTTCACTAGAAAAGGAGAAAGAGCTACACAAATAGTAGGCCTAATACATATTGATGTATGTGGCCCATGTCAATCACTGCTAGAAGTGGTTTCCCTTACTTCATTACATTTACTGATAACCATTCTAGATATGGTTATGTATCCTTGATAAAATTCAAACATGAAACACTTTAAAATTTCATGGAATTTGTTGACATTCGACCTGTGACCTCATTAAATCCAATTTGTTATAAACATTAAGCTCACGTAAAATTAAGGTCGGGTATTTGAGTTCAATCCATACTGATGACCGGCGTTAATGGAGGAGACATAATGATTGGAGATTCCTTACACATTGTCAAAACATCCAATCACTCAAGTTACACTTGGACAAACTCATGTCAGCACCTCCTAATTCTACCAATCACATGTAATAGAGTCATCCCTTAATTAGTTCATTAATTACAAGGGACCATGAGCAAGATAGATACATGATGACCTGCTAGAGCCGACCTTAGCAACCAATTAGAGCAAGCCATTGGCACGAGTTCCCAACTCGGTACTATAGTTGATAAGATAGGAACGTGGCATACACATGCTGATGCTTCCTTATAAAAGGGAGGGCGGTGTCTTTAGGAGAGTGGAGAGAAAAAAACACTAGTAGTTTACTCTTGTAATCGAGAAGTCGTTATCAATCAAAATCTTTATTTATATCTTAAGTTGGATTGAATTTTTTCTATACATTTTTCGACGTCAACAGAATTCAAGCTAGAAGGAGGGCCTTCGAATTTGTATGAAGCAATCCCATTTCTCTATAAAACCCGCAACGAAGTACCACTATGGAAGATGTTTTAGCATCAAGGAATCAATCCCACACTTCTCCTCGATAGACTAAGATTCCCAACAATACTGAAAATGGACGAAGTCGAAATGAAGATGGCGTCCCTTAAATGACCATCATAAGAGAAGCCATTGAGAAGTTGATACATGTAGTCAAAAATTGGAACGAAGCCAAACTCATGTTTTTCCACTTGAAATCGAAGTGGAGTCACCACATAGGGAAAAAAACAGACGACCTTCCATAAGAAGATCTCTCCATTTCTTAGGAGAGGAATCCTCCAGAAGACGAACTGAAGAGATCAAGAGCTCTCCGGCAATGGTAGAGCTTGTTACCAGGAAGGCTGGCAGTATGTCTTGTAGATTGGGCTCTCAGCGCTCACTAACACCTCGGAGCGAACGCACTAAACCCTATGTTAAATGTTCGATGGAGTATGCAGAACCTGAAATTAGTGCCTTAAAAAAGTGCATTTCCGACCTAAAAGCCAAAAATAAAGGAAGCATGGAGGAATATCTTACTAAATGTCATTCCTCTTTCACTGGAGACATTCTTTCTGAACCTTTGCCCAATAAATTAAAAATGCCACAGCTTACTGGGTAGGAAGAGAATGAGATCCCCTTAGTCACCTGGATAAGTATACTTCCTAGATGGAGCTACAAGGAGCAAGTGGCGACATTATATGTCTGGCCTTCCCATTAACATTAGGAAATAAAGCTCAAAGGTGGTTTAGGAGGCTACATCAAAGGTCTACAAAAAATTAGAGGGATCTCGCCACAACTTTTCTAGCCTGTTCATGGGTTCCAAAGCTAGAACCACGCCCAAAGAACGGTTGGTGAGTATTAAGCAAAGGAAAAGTGAATCGCTTAAAAGCTACCTTAGTAGGTTCAATAAGCAGTCCATGGAGGTTGAAAAGATCTATGATGATGCCGCGCTCAGTGTAGTTCTTTCTGGGTTAGGGCCTAGAAGGAGATTCTGGTGGTCTGTACATGAGATGGACCATAGACATATCACGAGTTCCTTAATCCAGCAGAGAAACACATAAGTTCAGAAAAAGCCACATCGGATCAGGAGGAAGTGAAGGCGAATCCACAATCCTCATATCAAGCCAAGGAGAAAAAAGTGGACAAACAGTTCAGTCGTGAAAAAAGAAAGGACATGAGGGACAAAAATTGTCCTAAGCCTTATTCGGATAGGTTCCCTGACTATCACCCGCTAAATACTACCTTGGAGGAAGTCTTCCTCCAAAATGGAGGAAAAGAGGTATTCCGTAGACCCCCACCTGAGAAAAAGGATTTAGTAGGAAAGAAACAAGCAAAGTATTGGCGATATCACAGGTTAGTAGGAAACAATACAGATGACTACAGAAACCTGAAAAAAGGTATATTCTTTAATTCGGTGAGGCCATTTGCTAGGGTTCGTAGCCAAACCCGGAGAGATGATCCAAGCATACAATAAACAACTTTACCAATCGAGAATGGTCCAATGAGGTCATTCAATTCCGCAAGCATAGGATTCCCACCTCGAGCTGAGATCAGAACATTGATAGGTGGTAATTAGTACATCGAAGGATCTAGAAGGGCAAGACGTAGGCAGGCACGAGATGCACGCATTTGCCAAAATTATGATATAGGGCAAACAGAGGCTGACTCTAATGCTACGTCATACTCAGAATGGTTTGGATTCTCAGAAAAAGATTCGTATGGAGTTTTATAGGACCAAAGTAACGCATTGGTCATAACCATGTCTGTTGCTACCATACAAATACACCGAACTCTCGTGGATAATGGAAGTTCGGTAAATGTGTTGTACTCCTAGAAACTGGAACAAATGGAAATCCAAGCACGGTATCTACAGCCATATTCTAAGAGGTTGCAAGGATTTTCTAGGTATCCCATCGAAGCTCAAAGTTCGTCCTAATTATGGAACTAGGTGAGGTTCTGCATTAGAGAAGGATTCTAGCAGACTTTGTGGTTGTCGACCTATCCTTCAATTACAATGCCATACCAGGGAGACCCATACTACATGAATTACAGGCCGTCCCTCAATATACCATTACTGTATAAAGTTTTCTTCTCCTAGCGAAATTGGTGCAGTGAGCGATAATCAGGCTGAGGTGAGATCGTGTAACATTGATCTACCCAGTCCTAGAATCCGTATGCTGAGGGACTAGCAAAAGGATCAAACAAGGGAAGCAAGATATAATAAGCCTATAGTAGCCAACCTCTCTAAGATTGGAATTGCCGGAAAACACCGTAGAAGTGCAGTGGATGACCATCTCTTATTCGACGATAAGGAGGTAGATCCATGCCCTTATTTAGGAATCATGGTAGTTTCAATACATGTAGCATGAGTCATCATTCCCAAAGTTTTAGTTGACACCAGAAGTTCTCTCAACATACTTGACGTTAACACACTGGAATGGATGGGAATTCTACTAAGCTTTCTACAACCATATCCAAACATGGTTCTAGGACTCAATGGGGCCCTCACTAAAGTAAAAGGCTTGATCAAGCTATCCATTGAAGTTGGCGAAGCCCCACACCGAACTAAATTGAATGCTGAATTTGTGATTTTTTATTCCAACTCGCCTTACGACGCCATCATAGGTCAGCCCCTGCTATTCAATCTCAGAGCAATTATGTCCATATACCACTACTCGCTTAAATTTCCCACTTCCCATGGAGTAGGTCAAGTCAGGGAAAACAAAGATATAGCTAAGAAATGCCAGATGAAAATCTACCTAGCGAAGAAGAATTTACACATTCTCCCAAGAGTTTACATGGTACATTGGATCAAATCCGACCTTGCCACATTAGTCCTACGCTTAAAAATTAAAGGGGGAGAGCCTGTAAAAGAATTGGACAGAATAGTGGTCGAACAAGGTGACCCACCAAAAGAACTCGAATAGGCCATGAACTCCGACCACCCCTCTGAAATCAGATAATATAGTTCCTAAAATAGAATCTTGGTGTATTTGCTTGGAATCATTCTGACATGAAAGGGATCAACCCAGAGATCGCTTACCACAGGTCGGGAATCGACCCCATGGTGTGGCCTAAACAACAACAACGTAGCCGTTAAATCCAGAAAGGTACGAGATCTTGAATAAAGATGTGCAAAAGCTTCTGTATAATGAATTCATTCGTGAAGCAAAATATCCAAAATGGGTTGCTAACTCGGTCTTTGTAAAGAAAAGCAATTGGGATTAGGGAGTTTACATAGACTTCATTGACCTCAACAAGGCATGTCCCAAGGATAGTTTCCCACTACCACGAATAGATTAGATGGTTGATGGAATGGCAGGACATGAGTTACTCAGCTTCATGGACTCATACTCAGGTACAATCAAATCTATATGTACGAGCCAAACTAGGAACATACCATATTCATCAGTGATCGATGTCTTTATTGTTACAAAATGATGTCTTTCGACCTCAAGAATGCGGAAGCCACCTACCAACGTCTGGTAAATTTTGTATTCCCCAAGAAAATTGGTAAAATGATGGAAGTATATGTCGACGACAAGCTAGTCAATAGTGTGAAATCTAGAGACAATCGACAACACCTTACGAAAATGTTTGAAATCTTGAGAAAATATGGGATGAAGCTAAATCCGCACAAATGCGCTTTTGGTGTGAACTCCGAAAAATTCCTAGGATATCTAGTAAACCATCGAGGAATTGAAGAAAATCTGGAAAAAAATACGGGCTATCATCGAAATATAGGCCCTAACAAAGCCAAAGGAAGTTCAGAGCTTGATTGGATGAATAGCTGCCTTCAAACATTTTATGTCAAAGTCAACAGATCGGTGCAAGGCATTTTTCGATGTCTTGCAAGAAGGGAAGAAGTTTGAAGGACTCATGAATGCTAGGTCGCCTTTGATGAACTAAAATAACAATTGGAACAACCAGTACTATCAAAGCCAAAAGTAGGCAAAATGTTGATTATATACCTTGCAGTGTCTGAACATGCTATCAGCGTTGTTCTCGCTCGGGAGGATGAAGGACTACAACATCCAGTTCACTATGTCAGTAAATCTCTCCATGAAGCTGAGCTCCGTTATTTTCCTTTAGAGACTGTATTTCCTAAAGCACTCCATTGAGATCATGACCAAATATTCATTAAGGCAGATATTACATCTTGATACTTCAGGGCGAATGGTCAAGTGGACAGTAGGGCTTGGGCAATTCGACATAAGGTACAAGTATTGAACCTCCATAAAGGGTCAAGCTCTTGTTGACTTTGTGACGGAGTTTAGTTAGGAACCACTAGAAGAACCCCTTCATAACCTTCCATGGGAATTATTTGTGGATGGATCTTCTAGCGAAGCTCGATCTGGGGTAGGAATTGTCCTAGTCAGTCCCAATCGGCATTTATTTGTGAGGCTCTCCTGTTCGATTTCAAAGCTTCCAACAATGAAGCTGAGTAGGAAGCACTTATAGCTTAAGTGAGAATGATAAAAGAGATGAGAATTCCTCATTTGATACTCTACAACGACTTCAATTGGTGGTCAATCAGATCAACGAAGCCTACCAAGCTAAAGAAGAAGGAATGGACAGTTATCTTCAAATTTTTAGATGAGACTTTGAAAATTTCCAAACTATGCTAGTCAAATAAATTTCCCAAACTCAGAACGGTTATGCAGATGCCATAGCCTAGTTGGCCACAAATGAAGGAATAGAAGGGTTTGACAGCATCCCTGTAGGGAGAATTTCCTATCCTGCCGTCGAGAAACTAGAAGCTGTTTCTATGATAATTGATCCCAAATCTACATGGATGGATGAAATGGGTTCTTACCTAAAGACAAGGATATGTCTAGAAGATCCCAGTGAGGCGAGAAGACTTCAGACCAGGTCAGTAAGGTACACACTCATTAATGATATTCTCTATAAGCAAGGATAATCCATACATTTATTGAGATGTTTAGATGAAGAAGGAGCACTTTACACTTTGCAAGAAGTACACGAAGAGGTGTGTGGAAACCATTACTGTGGACAATCATTAGCTCAGAAAATCATGCGACAAGGATAATATTGGCCCACCATGAACAGAGATGCGTTAGATTTTGTGAGAAAATGTGATAAATGTCAGCGTTTCGCTCCTAGCATTAGGTTCCCGCCAAAAGAGTTGAACCCTATAATGGCCCCTTGGCCTTTCTTCAAATGGGAGGTCATTCTAATCGGCCTCATTCCTACTGGAAGGGTGGAATGAAGTTCACAATTGTTGTAGTGGATTGCTTCATTAAGTGGGTAGAAGCTGAACCCCTTGCTAAAATCACCGAGCTAAAAACCACTGACTTCATGTGTAAGTCCATTATGTGCAGGTTTGGAGTACCTCATTATATCGTGACAGACAATGGAAAACAATTCAACAATGCTTGCTTTTCAAGTTTTTATGAAGGACTTGGCATGCAGAAGCATTTCTCTACGCCAAATCATCCTCAAGCTAATGGTCAAGTTGAAGCAATCAAAAAGATTAACAAGCATACGTTGAAGGCAAAGCTCGATGATCTCAAGGGGGGATGGGCTAAAGAACTCCCAAGTGTGCTATGGTCTTATCGTACTATAAGCAGGACCCCTTTTTCTCTAGCTTTTGGGATGGAAGCTGTGATTCCACTTGAGATATTTGAACAATGAAGCTAAATGAGGATGAACATAAAGCTTTGCGAGAATAACAGAATTTGATAGAAGAAATGAGGAATGAAGCCAAAATTAGGAATGTCATATACAAGCAGCGCAATGCAAGATACTATAATAAAAAAGTTAGAAAATGTGTTCGAGGTCGGTACCCTGGTGTTAAGGAAAACGTTTCGTAGCTACTAGAGAACCTAGCTCTGGATCTTTAGGGCCTAATTGGGAATGCCCCTATAGAGTAACCAGAGTACTACTCAAGGACGCTTATGAGCTGGAATATATAAAAGGTAGACAGACCTCTACTATGTCCATGGAATGTAGAACATCTAAAGAAATATTACCAGTAGAAAATGAATGTACTTTGTACAACACAACTATAATAAAAGCGTATGTTTCATCAAAAAATACAAGAATAAAGCAAGTTGAGCTAAGTTTACATGTGCTGCAATACTTAGATAAATTTTCTACCAAGAAAATCATTAAAGCCTTACTCACTGGCAAGTCGAACTAAGGTTGCATGTGCTGCAACACTTAGATAAATTTCCTACCAATGAAATTATTCAAGTCTTGCTCACCAGCAAGCCGAGCTAAGGTTGCATGTGTTGCAACACTATAAATTTCCTACCAAGGAAATCATTCAAGCCTCGCTCACCTGCAAGCAGAGCTAACGTTGCATGTGTTGCAGCACTTAGATAAATTTCCGACCAAGAAAATCATTCAAGCATAACTCACCAACAAGTCAAGCCAAGGTTGTATGTGTTGTAACACTTGATAAATTTCCTACGAAGAAAATCATTCAAACATTGCTCACCAACAAGTTGAGCTAAGGTTACATGTGCTGCAACACTTAAATAAATTTCCTACATAGGAAATCATTCATGCCTTGCTCACCAGCAAGCCGAGCTAAGGTTGCATGTGCTGCAACACTTAGTTAAATTTTCTACCAAAGAAATCATTCAAACCTTGCTCATCAGCAAACCATACTAAGGTTGCATGTGCTGCAATACTTAGATAATTCAATGTATAGCTAAAGTTGCATAAAGAAAAAGACGAACTAATATCCATTCATCGATATAACAAAATTACAAAATGAGTTCCAACGGAAGTAACAATGTTCAACAAAAACTCAAAACAACAAAAATTATAACAAATAAGACTTAAGAAACAGATGGGTCTAATGGAGCTACCTTCGACAACTAGTACGTCTTTCTGCTGCCTTCGACGACTAGTAGGTCTAGTGGAGCAGGGGAGATCCGAACTCCTACTGCCTTCGATAATTGGTCAAGCTCTTTCTTTTACTCCTCATAGGTTTCTACCAAGTAGGAGGTATCAAAATCCGACCTTTCTTTGTTGATGTGCTTTATTATTTCTCCTAAGGCTACAACATAGGCATCTTGAGCCAGTACATCGAACTCAAAAGAGGCCCTCCAGTTTTCAATCGCTTTGGAAGCCTTAACCTCAGCCTCTTCTACCTTCTTGGTGTCCTCATCAGCTCTCTTGGTAGCCTCGTCAACCCGAGCTTTCTCTTCTTTAACCCTTTTCTTTTCACTTGCAACTTGAGCAATGGCCTTCTCCCCCCGAATTTGTAAGGCATCACAATCATCCAAAAGTCTCAACTCCGAGGCTTACTTCGCCTCCAGCTCCAACCCCATTTTATTTAGGCGATCTTCATAGTCTCTCTTCTTCTCAACAAAACTTACGTTTTCTGCCTCCACCTTCTCAAACGGGGTCAAGGCCTAGTTCTTTACCTCAAGTATTTTGTCTAGCTCGGCCTTTACCTGAAAATAGAAAAGTAGTTTGACTTACAGATTATAATATTCAATTAAATCCTAAAATACTCAAGTTCAAGTAGATTACTTTGTCTGCCACAGACATCATATATAAGATGGATCAGTTGATGTGAAGTTGGGATGAGATTTTGGCCACACCCACTAGCAACTCAGCGATGAACGGATTTTCCCGTTCATTCTAGCTCCTTGTGAACAACGTGGCAAATTTTCTTAAGGGGAAAGGAAGTGCTGTTTTAGATTCTCTAGCTGGGGATGGGGCTCGTAGAAAGTCTAAAACAATCTCAGGTCGGTGACCCACTAGATTATCAACGTTGGGCCTTTACAGATTTGGGCACTTGTCCTACAACCTCATGGAGCTAGCCGCAGTAGTGATTGGGATGGAGACAAGTACCGACGATAACCCTTGATGAGGTAAAAAAGGTGTATACTCTTCTGGAGTAAAAGCCAATGGAGTAGACTACCTTGGTGGCTCCTCAGAGCAACACCATTTCAAGGGCTACTCAGGCCCGACTTCAGGCTCCTCAGGTCGGTCCAAGACCTTGGTGGGAGTATCCTTCTTTTTTCCTTTGGAGGTTGTCGCCGCTAACTACGCCGCCTTATATTCTAACATTTCTGGATCTTGACCTAAAACAAAAATGGGTATACATTAGCTCAATACTCAGAGTAAATATCAATTGAAATACTTGAAAAATACTTACTAGAAGAAGTGGGGATAGAAGTAGAGGCACGAGCTGGGACTGAGGTCGGTTGGAGAGGTTGAAGTAGTCCCGCTTGTAAGAAGTTTGTGTCGGAGATCACAAAATTTACAGGACCTCTACTTCTTCAGAAGAGCTCTTATAACGTCGACCTGTCTCTGAGTGGCCGAGGTCATGGTGGCCTTATAATCTGCAAGTAAAACCAAATCAGCTAGGGGGATGCTCATGAAATAAATACCGGAAGGAACAAAGGTAATGGTCACTTACATAATGGGTGATAGAGAGTGGGGACTACTTCATCTTGATTCACTTCGGTAGGATGAAACCGCCACTCTCCAAGTACAAAAAAGAACTCATCTTTTCATTTCTTTATCGAGGAGTCAGTATTTAACACTAATAGACCTCATGTCCTAAATATGACACTGGCGTACTACCAACCAATATTTTACCTGACTTCTTTAAAAGTAAAAAGAGAATTTAATTACGCTACACTCAGCTTGGAGTGGCCTAATTTGTTCCACAAAATTAAGGTCGCGACTAAAGTCCTCCAGCCGTTGGGGGCATAATTGGGTTGGAGCTATTCCACATAAAGAAAAAAACTTACGAATTATCCTAGGAAATGGAAGTCTCAAACCAGCATTCAACATGGTATAATTCAAAGCCACACATCCTTCTAGTGGAGTATTAACACAGTCAAATGATGTAGGTATTACTAATTCTACCGAGCTTGGAATGTTATATTTCATCCTTAAACTCACCAACATATCTCATGTCACTACCAACCTATATGAATTAACTCCTTATTCCTGAGAGCTTCCATCATTGCCCTCATGAGACCCTACATCTTTCCTCGTAGAAGTATCGACACCCTTACTATGTTACTCCATGTTCCTAAGTTGACCTAAGTCATTTGGGTAAACCGAGGAGATAGGGACTGGAGTTAATATCTCCTGATAGTTTGAACTCGCAGAAGATGTTGACGTAGAAGGTACGGATTCTTCCTGTTGGTTACCTCAGGAATTTACCCTAGATTCGCCCGAACTCATGCAAATGACAGAGGTAAAAAGAAATAAAAAGAAAGGTATTTTCTATTCGACATACCTTAAAATGGACGACCGCACTCCGAAAAATAAGGACAAACTTGACGAAAAACTTGAAGAACATTTTTGAGAGAATCTGAGAGCAAAAAGGTATGAAAGTTAAAGAGAAAAGCATATTTAAAGGAGGAAAAGATAAATGGGTGTAATCTGGGGCGTTGGATGAAGAAATGGAGAGAAAACGAAGGCTAGATTTGGTCACAATGGAGCGATTTCGTTTTGGCATGAAGCTTTCAAAGGAAGCTATTAAAGGTGCGTGACAGCTCAAAAGCAAATCAAAACATAACACTTGTTCAAAGACATTTATTGCTATAATAATTTCAAAAATATCAAAACAAGCCATCTGTGTTCAAGGTCAGTCCATCACAAGGCAAACACCGACCTGGGGGTAACCGTTGACATCCGACCTGCGACCTCATTAAATACAATTTGTTATACATATTAAGCTCACGCTAAATTAAGGTCGGGTATTGGAGTTCAATTCGTACTAATGACCACCATTATTGGAGGAGACATAATGATTGGAGATTCATTACACATTATCAAAACATCCGATCACTCAAATTACACTTGGACAAGCTCATGTTAGCACCTCATAATTCTACCAATCACATGTCATAAAGTCATCCCCTAATTAGTTCATTAATTACTGGAGGCCACGAGCAAGACAGATACATGATGATCTGTTGAAGCCGACCTTATCAACCAATCAGGGCAAGCTATTGGCACGAGTTCCCAGCTTAGTACTCTAGATGATAAGATAGGAATGCGGTGTATACATGCTGATGTTTTCTTATAAAATGGAAGGTGGTATCCTTAGGAGAAGAGAGAGAAAAGAAACTGGTAGTTTACTCTTGTAATCAAGAATTCATTATCAATCAAAATCTTCGTTTATATCTTAGGTTGGCTTGAATTTTGTCTATACATTTTTCAACGTCAACATAATTCAAGCTAGAAGTAAAAAACTAATAGATATCGAGGTGGAGAATATCTGAAATGAGGATTTTTAGATTATCTAAAAGATAATGAATTTCTCTTGTAATGGACTCAGCCGCATACGTTGCAATATAACAGTGTATCTGAACGGTAGAATTGTACACTATTAGATATGGTGCTATCCATAACGAGCCATACAAACCTCCCAAAATTATTTTAGGGTCATGTACTGATTACTACGTGATGTATACTAAATCGTGTCCCATCCAAGTCATATGATAAAACTTCATGCAAGTTATAGAAAGGCAGAAGGCCCAACTTGTCTCATAGTAAAGTTTGGGATTGTGAAGCTTATATGAAGCTTACTGAATTGGATAAGACTGAGGCTAAATTCGATAAATGCATATTTGTGGAATATCCAAAAGAGATAATTGGATATCAATTCTATAATCTCATTGAAAAGAAAGTGTTCATCTCAAGATATGCAATATTTTTGGAGAAATAGTTCATTTTAGGAAAGTATAGTATGAGCAAATAGAACTATAAGAAGTTCGTGAATATATAGATATTGTTGACCAATTAGAAGAACCTGAGTCCGATCACACATCTGGCAAAGGATAAACTCTTGATCAGAATATAGAGATTCTTGAGGACACTCTGGCTCAGTGTAAATTAAGTAGGACTATTCGGCCTCCTAGAATGTATGAATTCATGATTACTAATAGGTATTACTAATCGAGAATGATTAACCTACTAATTATGCAGAAGCAAAGTCAAGTGTTGACTCAAAGAAATGGCAAGAGACCATAGAATCCAAAATGAACTCAATGCATGTTAACAAGGTTTGGACCTTGGTCGACCCTTCTAATAGGATAAAACACATGGGTTGTAAATGGGTTTACAAGAAAAAGGTCAACATGGATGTGAACATCCATACATACAAAGTAAGGCTAATATCAGAAGGTTACAAACAAAGATAACAAATTGACTTTGATGAAACATTTTTGCCTATTGCCATGTTGAAGTCCATTTGGATTTTGCTTGCAATAGCTGCATATCATGATTATGAGATAAAGCAAATGGATGTGAAACCCATTTTCCGTAAATAGAACTTGAAAGAAAAAGTGTATGTGACACGACTTGAAAATTTTGAATCCAAAGAAGTCAATAAGGTATACATGCTCGATCAATCCATTTATTGATTAACATAAGTCTCTGGAAGCTGGAATCTTCACTTTGATAAGACAATCAAAATGTTTGAGTTTGTTAAAAATGAAGACGAACCATGTGTTTACAAGAAGATGAGTGGGAGCTCTATCGTATTCTTAATATTATATGTAGATGACATACTATTAATGGAAACAACATCCCAATGCTTCAATCGATTAAATTATCGTTGTCAAAGAATTTCTCCATGAAAGAGCCAATGTCTCATCAACGATCCAAGCATGTACTAAGGTGGTACCAATACATCAGGGAGATTATACAAAGAAATGAAATGAAGATAGAGAGAGTTCCCATAGATGATAATATTGTAGATTCATTAATAAAGTCGTTGTTATAACATAAATATAATAGTCATGTAGACTGTTATAGTATTAGATACATAAGTGATTGAATCTAGTGCAAGTTTTTGTAACTATTATGCCATAAGCCCTATCGATTTAGGTTGTAAACACTTTTAATATGATGAATTCATTTTATATTTTGACAAGATCTATTATTTAATTGAATTTATTTTCTAATTATTAAATTAATAGAATCCAAAGATTCAAGTCTTAGTAAGTTGTTAATCACAAATAGTTGTGATTGTACAAGGCAAATTACATATGGCTAAGTTTTGAATTATCCATTGTCGTAAGTAATAAGGAGATACATATATCATTATTACGGTTAGATCATCACGTATGGCATTTCTCACTTTTGAAGTGAGTAGCTGATCTCACAACTAAAATGTAGTGATATTTAAATGAACACGTGTTTGTTTTGTTAAAGAGAAAAAACATTGGAGACATGTTAGAGAAATTCCACGTGGATAACTATCTAAGTATTAGTGGTTAGTCTTGAACGTTTGGTAGCAGAATTGGTCCTTGAACTTGAGGTCATCATAGTGTGCCTTATACGAGGATTGCCATGCTTTGATGATGTTGGATGTTGCTTTGCCATCGCTAATACGACATCGTTCGGGTATGTTAAGAATCACATGAAGGTTGTGAATGATCAATAGAGAACTCGTCACTCTTAGGCAGTAAGAGATTATGATCTACATTTCATTCAATTAAGTTGATAATGAAATCCTTAGCCAAGATGTACTTATAAGTCAAAAAGAATTTTCAATTGACAGTGACTTAATCGTGGGATGAAAATAATGATCAATAATCGAGATTGACACACTTATCTCATAATTAATTGGATCATATTGTTGAAGGGATTATAGTTTCATGGTAAACGAACAAGTATTGTTTTGTCATACCACGTAACATTTTCTATCACATGTTAACCCTTGACACATTCTAGATGTCAATTTGAGAAGCTGAATGTAAATTAATTAATGATAAATTAAAAGGATATTTTAATTTATTTTATTTTGATTAGATAAAAATAATAATTTGGATCGTTAGGTATCGTAATTGAGAACCTAATGAGTCACACAAATAATGATAACAAGAAGAATGAAATATACTAATTAATTAATTGACAAGTGTTGGATAATTAATTAACTGGATTACTTATTAATGGGATAAATTAATTAATCTAATTAATTAATTAATCATTTTTAATTAATTAGATTAATTAAATATTGGATTGGATTGAGTTTAAGTGCTGAGGCCAAGTTCACTTGGACTTCTATTAATAAGTTATTAGGGTTTGAAAAATCAGACAACACAATTTTTATCTTGCAAGTAAAAGAAAATGAAAACCTTAATCCTCTTATTCTTGTTCTCTATGTAGATTTTCGTTGTAGGCCGAATAATTGAATATATGTGGATCGCAAATCTGAATTGTTCTACAAAGAATTCATCAAATGTATAATTCTTTATCACATTTTCTCTTTAAGCAGAAAGAAGATCATTGGTGGGAATTGAAATATTTGTTTAAATTCTATTGTGCATATTAAGTAAATTCTCAACATATGTAACGAAAGATTGGGATAAACTAATATCTACACAACCTATAGACTTATTAAAGATTTAATAGTTTTAAATCTTCAAATAGGTTGGACGACAAGTTCAATCTAGTGGGGGAAAAATATTTATTCTAATCAACCTCGAATTTATTGAAAACATAACTTAGTCCCTTGTTTGGTTCAGCTACAAAAGTTAATTAAAATCAAAGCCAAAGTTAACAACTATTTTAACCACACATTTTATTGGACTCACAACTTTTCAACCTCACATTACATCAACTTTTAAAAAATCTACTAAAAATCTTATTTTTATCTAAACTAAACAAGGGCTTAATTTATTGTTGTGAATCTTGTTTTGTTTGTGTTGTTATCATGTTTCTCTTTTTATCTAATATTCGCCAACTTCAGTCCTTTGAAGACGAAAAGGTGAGCTTTACTAGTTAATTATCAAGTGATTGTACTAATAAGACTGTATGAAATAATCGACAAATTATATCAAGTAAGAGTCTTTGTTAAATCTTATTTAATCATTTATTTGTTTTCGATTAAAATCTGATTTTAATTTAAGTTAAAGCCAAACAATCAATATTAACCACATCTTTCATGGATTCCACAACTTTCCAACTACGCATTTCAAAAATTTCTATCACAATTTACTAAAAATCTAATTTCAATCCCCACCAAACACCCTCTAAATTTAACATGTTGAAAATGTTATGTAATGTAAAAGGTTTGTTCGGACTCGACTTGAATAATTTGAACGGAAGTACAAAATTCATCCCACTCGAGCTCTTTTGAAGACTTTTTGCATATTCCTATACAATGTATTTACCTCGGATTCTTTACATTGAATACAGTATACTATAACAAAATCATAGTTTAATGCATCTAATACAGAACACTATGCTAAATAGATTCCTTGTGGTAAACGTGCACGCCTTTTGACTCCCTTGTTCCAAATCCAGTTTTGTATAACTTTCCTGTAGCGCTTCTTTGCCTGCATTAATTTCCTACCCCAGAAAAATCTTGTCAAATTATACAATGTTACTAGAGCAAATAATTGTTCTTACGAGACGTGAATAATAATAAAAGGGTTCTTGTCCATAAAACACGAATGAATGTTTCTTGAATTTCGCTCCAATGGACGTAAGAACTACTGGAATCCACCACATAACGGAAAACTGAGATATTATTATGCAAAAACGACTATGGCATTTTCAAAATTTTAACACACATTTAAAGCGTCAAAGTGAAACCCTAATTCGGTAGATAAATCTCAAATTGAACTAGGAAATTGTAAAAGCAACAAAAATACCCTTAAATTAACTCCAAAAAGAAAAGCACAAAAACAAACATTTAAATGATGGAATTTGACCGTGAAAGTCATCGCCCGAAAAAAAACTTTGAGAACTAAAAAACACTTCCATTTTGTACTCGTTCGCGTAAATACGACATCCAAGCTGAAAGTTGCATACGTTTTAGTAGGTTCTTCTTATTTCTCTTCTTTTTGAACTAGTTTATAATTTTGTCTTCTAACTGTTCCGCATCACTTATTCTACATGTAAATCAAAAGTCTTTTTTGAATTATATTATCTAAAATTTAGAAAATTAATGTTATAATGTATGCAAGTTGGATAATTTTCCATCAAAGATAGAATGCGTAATGTTGGGTATTTTTGTGATGCCCAAATAACCCCTAGGCAATTATGAAAAACAATGGCCCGTTTAACTTCATAGGCTATAAGCTCATGATTGAATAATATTAAAATTCACACCCAAACAATGTAGCCCAAATCTTATTGAGTATTTAGAGGAAATCAACTCATTGGGCTAGGTGCTCAATACCCAATAATTGGAGATAATGTGATAGGGGTTATTTAACTCTTTCATTCAAATTTGTATAACTCTAACCTTATCTAACAATTTTCAGTTTTGATGATGCCTATCTTTGGAGAGAAAAATCTGAGAAATTACTTCAATCCCTTGCCTATAAATTGAAGCTTCTCTACTTCAATTCAATACACTGAAAATCATTTGCATTTTGCCTTTGGAAGAAGATTTGCCTTTTGCCTTTGGAAGAAGCAAAGGAACCCGGTTCTTTTCTTTGTACAAATCGTCCTTGCTTTGTACAAATCGTCCCTGCTTTGTGCAATTTTCTCTAGTCCAGCTTCTCTTCTTCGAGCCTTTGTGTGCCCGTTTCATTCTCCAAAATTTGGTGTTCCTTTGTGGTGTTGGATTGATGTTTTCTAAGCCTAAAACAAAACGAGAAAATAATTAATTTGAATTCTTCTTCTTTTACTTCTTCAATTTTTTGAATTCCTTTAAACTTTCTTACTTAATTCTCTACTAATTTCTTTGTGTTGTTTAATTGTAGATGAAATTAAGTTCTACAATTGGTATCAGAGCTTGATGGAGAGTCAAAATTGAAGAAAATATCGTGATCGAAGCTGTTGAAGAAAAAAGTGAATTTTTTTCAAAAATTCGAACCTGTTTCCTTCAATTTCGGCCAAACCAGTGACCAGCCGAAAAACTGAGGCCAGACCCATACTCTGCAGACTAAGGCGCTACTAGTGGTGGTGCACGTGGGCTCCAGCAGCGGCGCGTTGGCGACACATGAGGCTGTTTCAGCCAAAGGTTTCTTCAAACAGAATTTTTATTTTGATATTTCTAACATTCGTGTGTTATTAGTTTTTCGTTTCAAGTATTACAACGAAAGTCGGATGATTTTTCCCTTGGTTGGTCGTCGGTCAGAATTGCCAAATACTTTTACTGAATTACTTTAGGCCAAAATCGCGGCCTTAAAGCAATAAATTCGCATCTCTCCTATGTTATGGACTACAGAATTGGTCCGCTCTGGTAAATTGGCTAAAACCTTTACATTATCGCACAAGCAGATCACCGTGTAGGGTGATCATTAGGATTGGGATTGCCATTGCTTGGTAACTATTGTTTGTTGGTAGACCTAGGATTACTTGCCATTATCTGTTAATTTTTAAGTGAAATTACTTATTTAATGTCTTTAGATTTATTTGTTGAACGTTGTTATTT
>CAIGRF010133219.1:30248-57975 GCA_903798235.1 Fraxinus ornus | reverse complement strand
CTCTATTTTCCACACTGTTTCAGTATAAATAAAATGTTTAACGATTTGGACTACTCTGCTTAACAAAATTGATTTTTTCAGATGGAACCCCTTGTCAAGTATCAAAGCGCTCGAAGGTCTTAGACTTCAAATTCTGTTATGGCCCATTGAATTAAAACATGCACGTGTAAAGCTTTTATGGGAAAAAAATTATCCCCACCTATGTCTTGGAGGAGTTCAACACAAGATTTAAACGATATATACATTAATAGATAGAACAATGAAAAAAATTCAGTTCCGTGGTGCCATCAAGTCCTATCCAAACATCTCTATTGAAAATATCATAAAAGCATGTTTGGTATATTGTTTAGCACCATTAGTCTATTTTACATAGAATGTTATAGTGCGTAGTTTAGATGAATCGAGTACAATGTATCCGTACTTTACCATAGAAAAGTTAAAATTAAAACATGTACTATAAAAAAATACGAAATTATGAATTGTCGGCTAGCTCTTATTCTTGGACCAAAAGTTCTTAGTGATATATCCTAATCTTTGTCCCTCTTCCTTGTCCAAATTCAACCCCTTAATCTTAGTGGAAATAATTTTGTTTCACCTTTTTCATGTGAAAAAGTGAGAGAGTGAGAGATTTTTGAAACTTTTGGAATAGTTAAGATGTGGTCTAAAATATGGTTACCTTTGTCCTTAAATTTGAGTGTTTACTTGGTTCATTTTCAACGCATATACGTGCTTGTCTATTTGTGTACGAAAGCTCCAACCCTTGTGGAGTTTGGTGGTGCGCGTGCTGCAAAAATAAGGGAGGATGTGATGATAACGTGAGTGTGGTAGTCACCAATAAGATTGTTGATAACATTGTGAATTGTATTAAGTATCGGCTCAAATTGTAAAGCAAAACTTAACTTCGTAAAATTGAACACATATACGCCATCACATGACGACTTACGTCATAGGGAGATTGTGAAAATGTCTTGTTTTAAAAAAATGGGAATCAACTTGCTATTCGAGGAGGTTGGGAATAAATGTTACGATTTTCTCTTAAATTATTTACACACGTTGAAGTTTGACCCCCTATTTACTAGTTAGTTCCTACGGAAAATAAAAAAGTACATAAAGTTTGGAGGAAGACATCTTGAGAATCATTTTCTATCTAGGACTTTTCAATTCTTAGTTTATACACGAAGTCTAACAAAAGTTGATAAGAATCTAAGTCAAAATCAAAAATTAAGTTTAATCGCATAGTTTAACAATTTTTATTAAAATCTTATTTTTAACTATACCAAACAAGGACTAAATATAACGTAAATTAAGTTCTAAAACATTCTTGCTACATGCATACTTTCCATCTTTTAATCCTTTTTACTTTACTATCATGTACATACTGGCCAGAGATACTTGTATGATTGAGTTATTAGGTGAACTTAAAGTAACTTTAAAGCTAAGGGTAAAATTTGTGATGACTACATAGGGAGTAGATTAATTAACCTCTAAAGTTATGGAATGATCTTTGTATATTGCAACAAGCTTTCTTCAATTGGAAAAATTATATCATAATCTAGTATATATTGAAATTAGAAAGATTTTCCATGGGAATCATTGTATTTTTTAACTTGAACTTGGCTATGCATTCTCATGTTTTCCGAATGTTGTATCTTCGTTTGGATACAATTCATGACTTAATTTATAATTCAGTCAAAATCAAATATTTATTTCAATCACATCATAGCTACTCTTTCTATTTATAAAATTTTCAAATGGAGACTTAATCACTCCTCGGTATGTACGTCGCGTCTAATTTTTTAATAATTTGGTATGTTTTTTTCCTAGGTCTTCTCTCAAATAGTTATGCATTTTTGGTACGAAGATAGAAAATAACATTGAAAAGGAAAAATAAATTAAATTTTAATTTATTATGCATATAATCTTCCACTCTTATCTGTATACAAAACATATATTTAAGTTGTTTAACATATTATAGTTAAATACATGCGCGAATACTTATTTATATGTGTGTGATTACGTTTAAATTCAGCTGTCACGCCTGATTGTCTGATTCCTAATGTGTTATATATATATATATAATTAACTTTGATAAATTTTGAGCATGCAAACCTGTCAACTTCTGAAAAGATTGAAATATATTATTCTCAAGAATCATGTTCAGTAACCATTATAATGGTTGACACAATGATTGACATACTATCACGAGACGTTCTATCATTGGACTCTTTAAAACACAGTCACATTTTCCATCAATCAAATCACAAAATGCCACAACCTCTTATATATGTCAAACAATCCGTCTGAATTTTTATGCTAATGTGGCATTTTCCAATTCTCAATTTAAGATAATATAATTTAAGAGGGAAAAAAAATCCATCATACGATTTACTCTTTTCCTTATTATTTATCGAGCATGTCGTTAACTTTTATCTTCTCGTAATTTGAATATCTCCAACATAGCTTTTTCGTGTTAACTTTTATCTTCTTGTATGCATTTCTCCAACGTAACTTTTTTGTATTATTTACAAAATATGTCGTTAACTTTTATCTCCACGTATATATATCTCCAACATAGCCTTGTCTGATCACTTGAGACCACCTATAAAACAAAATGAGCTCTAATAATTGATGTCATGTATTGAAGAATCTAAGTTTATTATTATGTCTCTAGCTAGTTTTCTAAGATAATATGTAAATGACTGTGCCAACCTCTGTCCACCAAATTTTATTTTTTATTATTTTAGCATCAAAATAATTTCTTATTTCAATTAAAAGTAACTCTGTCAGAAAACAACAGCTGCTTATTTTTTATTTGTTTAAGTTTTATTTTTTTATTAGATTTTTCATGGAACTTTGTGTTCAAAATGTGTATCATCACTTAATAGAAAGCTATGCACAGTTTAAGAGAAGAATAATGAAACTAAGAAAATGTCCATCATCTGCACCACTCACCAGATGGAACAGGCTAGTGCTATACACCTTTTGAGTAAAAATAAATGATGTCAAAACTTGAAAAAATGGGACCATATTCATGAAAATTAAAATTAAAATGAATAAACATGTAAACATCTCAATCTGTTCAAATCATGTTTCATCTAAAAATCTTGAAATCGCGTCTCTTTACCACTTGATTAACAGTAACTGTACTATCCATTTACTACCTGATTTCCCCGATTTAATATCTAAAAATTAATTATGGAAATGTATAGAGAAATTTTCTGTTCATGAAAAAGAAAAATGATGATTGTCTGAAATGAAAAATGGAAAAAGAAGAAAGAATGAGCGTAGCCAGGAATTAGGTTTCGTGTTATTGTCTGAAGAAAGATCTCAAAAATGTCCATCATCTTCTACTCATTATGCCTACAATCATTGTTTTTTGTTGCCTTCACCCGCATGCCCCCACTCCACTCCACTCCACTCCATCCCACCCCACCCACCCTATCCCCTTCACGTATCTCGTCCTACATATACACACACTTCTGTAACAGTAACGGCACCTCAACTTCTGTCATTGTATTCCTGCAGCTAAACACAAAGAAATACAAACATTTTATTCTGTCTCTTAGGAGTTCGATCGTTAATATTTGCATCTTTCATCAATGGCTGTTTCTGGGTTCGAAGGATTTGAGAAGAGGCTCGAGCTAAACTTTTCCGGTGATGATCCGGCAATCGGAATAGGTTTCCGTCAGCTGGACTTTCAGTCTCTTGAGAAAGTATTGCATGCAGTGCAGTGCACAGTAGTTTCAGCACTTGGAAATCAGTATTTTGATTCTTATGTATTATCAGAGTCAAGTCTGTTTGTGTACCCTACAAAGATCATAATCAAAACGTGTGGGACTACCCAATTATTAAAATCCATCCCTCCATTGCTGCATCATGCTGCTACAATGGACCTTAAAATCTGTGCATGCAGATACACCAGAGGAAATTTCATTTTCCCTGAAGAACAACCTTACCCACATACAAGTTTTGAAGAGGAAATTGTTTATTTGGAGGAGAACTTGCCTGAAAATCTTTGCTGGAGAAAAGCTTCTGTGATGCCTTCAAATTTATCTTCTCATTCATGGCATGTATTCTCAGCTTGTGACCAATCTCAAATGATGATGCAGAAGAGCCCATATGATGATCAGCTCTATACTGTGGAAGTTTGCATGACTGGGCTGGATAGGGTTCTGGCCCAGAAGTTTTTCCGACGTCCAAATGACGGTAATGCCGAATCATCTCATCTAAATTTAGACGCGTGCACAATTTTCATAATCGAGTAGCATAGAGACTTGAGATCAGGTTCTTAGCATGCTCACGTACTGTACTAAAGCATCTTGTCTAAAAACTTAAGTTAATAGAGAATGAGACACATTTATTCAATTAGATTTTATCTTCAACAGGTCAAACCGGAGACTCCGCCGGAAAAGAGATGACGGAATCAGCGGGCATATGTGACATCAACCCTAATGCACTTATATGTGACTTTGCATTTGATCCATGTGGATATTCTATGAATGGCATTGATGGTGATCGTTATTCGACAATCCACATTACACCCGAGGATGGATTTAGTTATGCAAGTTTCGAGTGTGTGGCCTCTATGTACGACGATATTGTGGAGGTGTTGAACAAGGCAGTGCAAGTTTTCCAGCCTGCGACAGTGACAGTGGCAACCACATGCACCAGCCATGAAGTGTGGATGCAAGTGGCAAAGGCAATCAAACCACTTGGTATGAAGTTCCGAAGTTGCACCGTGGATGACTTTCCGGCTACCGGGAGTGTCGCTTTCCAAGTGTTCACGTGTCGAAGGAAATAAGCCAGCAGTGGTGTGCAATGGTTGGGGTAGGCTGGTGCTGGTGGTAGACATGCCAAGAGGTTTAAAAGAGCAAAAAGTGGGAGACTAGGGGGATTGTAGAGTTTAGTTGAAATTCATTTTTTTTTTTCCCTTTTTCTTTGGAAATATGGATATGCATGCTAATTTCATTTCATTGGATGGTCAATTATTATAACATTATGGGGTGGGGTGGGGTGGGGTGGGGTGGGAGATGTGTGGGTTCATCATGATACTGCACCCCATTTAAATTTCGCACGCCTAAATTTTGAGAGTGCAATATCTTAGTTGGGATTCAAGTGCTCATATGTTGAGCCTAGATGGACTTCACTCCATTTTTCTTCGTGTTTTTAATTCGCTACATTTCGTTCGTACACATTTTCTCCATATCTTTTTTCTCTATAATCATTTTATTTTTTAGTAGACACTTCCAAGTCTTCATTATTTACTTTCCCGTTTTAGCTTCAAGAGAGGATGCAATTAAGTGTTCTCTATACTTTCTAGTCCCCCGTAAATGCACGCCCAAAGTCCAAACAGTACAATTCATCACAGTTCTTTTGGAAATTTGATTTCCATTGGAAGGTGCTTCCTCCAAGAAATTTTCTGTTACAAAAGCTACAATATTATATTTAAATTAAAAAAAAAAAAAACACCCAACTATGGAGATGGATAAAAGAGGCACCTACTACAATCTAGCAGCACTCGACTGAACGTGCTACTTCCACTTAACTGTCCTTTTTGCTCCGATGAGTTCCATTCAAAACAAGTAATGTGTGCAAAACCCACACAGCACTCTAATTGTAGACACCTGCCGAAGAATTGTACCAAGTGAATGGACCAATTAGCAAATTCCCTTTAGCTTATAGCACTAGTGATGTATCGAACAGCATGGCGGTAAATGCAAAACCATACCGGTATTGGACGGGAGATGATCATTGGGCAAAGCCAAAGTCATTACCACATTGCTCAAAGCACCATGGCAATACGAACCCTCAAAGATGCACACAACATATCCCATGCCAAAATTTATGCACCTCGATCTTTGACCTTTTATACTTCTCTGTGCTACAAAATTTTTTGAAACAGAATCTGTCGTACTAAAAATAGATCGATAACTTTTTGTCTATCAGGTTCTGCAAAATATTGCACTTCTCCAGGATCTCGCTTAGTTTGTCAGCTTCTTTGGTAGCTTTGGTGAGGAACCCTAGTGGGGTTCTGTCATTTACTTCATTTGTGACGTTGTCGTCACTTGTCGTCACTACACCATTCCGGCTTTCATTCTGTTCATCCTCCACCAAGACAATTTCATTGTTAGAAGTCTGAACATCACCACGTCTGTCAGAATCCATGGGCGACCAAGGTTGGAAAGCCATGTGTTCAGCAGGAATCAAACCAGAATCGAGAGGGTAGCAGCCAACTTCGACCATTTCATCCAGTGATGGAGAGCCATAGAAAGGTGTCAACATGTTATGGTCAAGCTCTGATTTATCCAGAACTATAGAAGGGGTATAATAGTCATTCTGCGGCAAGATATAAGTCGAAGAAAATTCCCCACTAGTCAAATTCATCAACCGCCAATTGAATACCCGTTGAAAAATTCTAACCCAACTTGGGATTATGTAGTAGGTTGAATGATGGAGCTCAAGCCGGGCACATCTTTGAAGAATTGCACTTGCCTCTTTTCTTGCTAACGACGCTCCCAACAACTTACTAGTCTCCGTAAAATAGTTAGCTAAGCAATTTTCAAGGAGTAATTTCTGGTTTCCAATATCAACACCCATATTTGAACCCTTGTATAACCAAGAAATGTCCTGGTCAAATGTTGGAAGTTTAGACTCATTTAACACGGACAAAAGTGCTTCAGTTCTTTGAGCTGAGCTCCATCCTATTCTCGGCAAGTACCAAACAGAAGCTTTGTACTCATCAGTAGACTTCTCCAGCAAATTGATTTCAGGACAAGGCCAACCAGTAGGATTTGCTCTGGCTGCAGCAGCCACTTCCCCCATGGATTGATCCAAGGCATCATTGAAAGCCGTAATACATTGGTTTGGGCCAACACTGTGAGCACTAACCTCGTCAAAAACCTTCAATGCAGAACTCAAGTGGGTTAAAACCATTTCACGTGTCTTTGTGCAGTGGATAACAGGTTGTGGCGGTGATTCACTTGCCAACCATTGCAGTCCCTCTCTTAACTTTTCGTCACTGAAAAACCCATCAAACTGTTCCATTGGCTGGTTTCTGAGAAAAGAAATGTAAAATGCACCCATCCGTGATTTGTCAATATTATTGAGCCCTAATTTTTCAGATATAACAGAAGGATCGGAATCACCCTTGTCTGTACCACTTAAGATTAGAAAGGGCAATTGAGAACCAGAAGGCAATGACATGAGGAGGTCATGAAGCCGATCCTTTTGGAGATCCATTGGGATGCATTCTGACAGAAGGAAGATAACTGCAGTGGCACCTGTTACATTGTCATCCAAATTCTCATAATGGACACTCTTAACAACTGACAAACAACATGTCAGATTGATGCCAGATTGGCTAGGAACCCATTTTTTCCAAATAGCCAGGCCAGGAGACGAAATAAGCAAATCATAATTCTCATTCCCCTTGGGCACAAGTTTAGAATGCAACCATGAACCTGCAGCAGTCTGCAGAGCTTCATTCCTTTGCGAAGTGATGTCCAGATGGAGGCTGTCATCCTGAGAACATAAAACAATCTTCCAGCAAATGCATTTGGCATCTGAATTTCTTTCAACGAGTGTAGCTGCTACAACGTCTGAAGGATTCAGCATTGACCATGATTTTTCTAGAATTTCATGTCTTCTACTCATGACACGATGAATGTTGAACTCGCCAACAGTGCCTGATTGCTTCAGAAGAGAAGAAACAGATTATGAAGCCTTAGTAGAATAAGTGAAGAATAAGGACATATTAAAGAACCTGAAATTTAATTGCTCAATAATCAACTATAAAAGTGATGCAAGCGGAAAGTTAGATGAACTTGCAAACTGTTAGATACTTAATTTTACATCTTTCTGTCTGCTCATGTACACGGTAAAGACAAAATTTCATTACAATTGTTTTTGTTCACAACAAGTCGATCAAATCACCTGCACTAAAAAACAATGTGGACACACTTCCAATCTCAATGAGTTAACCTCTGCCCAATTTAAGTCACTTATGCAGAGTATATAACAAAATGGTGGTTCAATTGGCCATAAAGGTATGACAGTTAACATGATTTTCTAATAGATCTAATCATAGCACTTCAAGATGGGTAATCGGAAACTTAATAATGCCATTAACAAAGTGGACATATATTTCAGATCATCCCAAATACCTAATGGGTTTTTTTTTTTTTCCTTGGATGTGAGTATATATAGCTAATGAAAATGTAACAAAATTCAATACTACCAATATCGCGATGGGCCTCTACAAAAAATTTGATTTTAATCCCCACCAAACAGGGGCTTAATCAGCATTAGACATCCTAACCATTTTGCAAGTTTAACATCCGGTATATAGCAATATATAACAACCTACTGCACATGCATTATTTGAATGCCTGCGCTTTACTTGTTAGATGATAAAGATATCAAGCAAGAAAAATGCAATATCTTCATTCGCTGCATGCTAATTTAATGCTTTATTGTATAAAAACAGGTTCAAGCCTACAACTAAAATCTTAATAAAACAGCTTGCATCTTCACCACTATCACTGGTAAACTATGCAAATATCAAGTGAGGAAAATAGCTCCTAAAGAATACTTACAACTTCATACCGCCAAAATGGTGGACCCATCGAGAGTGAACTCAGTGCAGCACATGAAGCTAACTGTTTTTGCTCTCGCAATTCTCTTTTCTTTGATGCACAACGCTTCCATCTCCTGACCAATAAAATAGTAAGATAATAATGTGGAATAAAAGAATCACTAAGAATGACAGGCTAAAAAATAGCAGTCACAACCTTAATATAAGTATAAGTTTTGCCTGAGCAATTTCTTCATCGTAATAACTTGTTCCCACTTCATCAGCTTTATCTTCTTCCACAATACATGTCTGTTCTTCATCTTCTAAGTCTTCAATGAACACAGGCTGTGGTACTGGATTTTTCACATTAGAATCAATTGGCAGAATGGGCAATCTTACTTCTGCTCTTTCTGGCGTGATTTGTGATGGTGTGAATTCTGAGTCATACTTGGTCACTTTGTTAAAAGAGTTTCTGAAAAGCTGGTTATACATCGGAGTCCCTCCACTTTCAACCCTGATTTCATCTGATTTAGGAGAGATCTTGGAGAAATCCCATACCAAAGGATTAGCTGGAGCCACCCGAACCTCATCTCCACTCTTTCGTTTAATCGGGATTAAATCAACTGATGTTTCAAACATTGGCTTCAGTGTGGCTTCTTTTGGGGATGAGATGGTTCCATAGTCATGCATCTCCTCATCTATGGCCTGGGTACTTTCAGGCGTGATGGCTTGAACAGGAGTAGGTTCCAGCTCATGATCCTTTTTTGCTTTCTCATAGGCAAATGACTCGGCTAGACAAGGAGATGAGACATCAGTTACTATCATCTTTGACTTTTTCTGATGAACAAGTTTTGAACGCTTGACAGGATAGTCATTCTCAACATTAGGAAATGAAATTTCTTTCACCATATAAGGTTCTTCAAACTTTTTTATTGAGAATCCATAATACTCCAGAAAGTTCTCTATGTCTTCTTCCTGATTTAAATAGACAAGCACAGAAAACTGAATATAAAACCTTTTGATGATTTGAAAGAACAGTAATTGATCTTAAACATTTACCTCCATCCCAAGCCACTTAGCCATATGAGAGACAGGAATTCCTTGGTTACTCTGCAGACCACTGTGCAAAGAAGCAAGAGCCTGGGCACGTAACTGTTCAACACACACAAATTAATACAATTTCTGTATGCATAGTATTGGGATGACAGATCAAGTAGGACGACAGCTAGAGAAATAATTTGTGGAGAAGTTTAGAATGATAATGACTATTGGGTCATTGAGCTCCTTTTTTATCAAAGAAAATTATCCCTCGATAATTTGCTCTATGCATGAGCATAAGGATGAAAGAGTTTAGAGTAAATTCCTTCAAGGGGTCCACCAACCTTTTGTAAGTGTGGCAGCCATTCCCAAAACTTCCATTCATGGGATATGGGTGCTAGAAATGGAAGTTTGGGGACATGGCTGCCACACTTATGAAAGGTTTGGGACCCCTTGAAGGAATTTATCCTAAATATATTATCAAATCTGCCTCCACCTGGTGTGGTTCTGCCCTTGCTTCCAACAGTTTATCCCCCAAAACATTCACGATGTTAAAAAGAGGGAGAAACTAGTATAATAGCAACAGACTTGTTGAGATGATCTGGGATAGGCAATCACTTGATCGATTTTTGGAGTCCAAATTGAAGAAGTTGACAAGTTAAGGTTCAAGTCACGTGAAGGGTTCGAGAGCCGAAAGGAGTTGGATTCAAGGTTTGGAAGATATTTGGAAAGAAAATGAGTGGCGTGAATTAAAATGGGCATACCTTTCAGCTCGAGTGTCAGATTTCGTCTATGAGTATAATTCGAAATTATCACGACATTTTGCACAAGGTAACGCGGGCGCATGTACTTTTGGGCTTTCGGTCGCACAGAAACATGGCATAAAGTTGGACGTTGATTTGGCAATTTTTGGCAGTTTCCTAGTTGAATTAGAATTCCGTATTTTTAGCATCTTCTACAATATTAGAATTATATTTTCCCGCAATTAAGGTTTTTTTTTAGGTTTCATATAAATAGGATCTTTATTTCATTGTAAGATCAAGACTTTGATTATGAATTAATGAGATTTTGCTCTCTTCTTATTCTTAAATGAACATTTTTTTTTTTGATAAGTAATCAGATTATATTATAAATCAAAATCAAAAGATAATACACAAGGAGTGCATTATCAGTTTAAACAAGATAGAAACACTAAAAAGTTAGGCAACCCTTCTATCGAACTAATAGTTGCAGCCTTAAACCAACTATACAAAGTTAGGTAAAAAAATTCTCTAAATTGCTCTGTCGTCCGTGTTTTATCTTCAAAGCACCGGTCGTTCCTTTCTCTCCATACGCACCAAACAATGCATCCTGGAATGAGCTCCCACACAAGCTTGCTATTCTTATCTCTGAACTTTCTCTTCCATTCCTGCACCACCTCCTTTATACACCTTGGCAATACCCAGCTCATATGTTGCGAGGCTAGAATATCATTCCACAACCACCGAACACCGTCACAATGCGTAAACAGGTGATCAATTGTCTCTCCATCCCTCTTACACATGTAGCACCAATCCGTAATATAACATCCCTTTCTTCGTAGATTATCCGCCGTTAACACCTGCCCCCTCATAACCGTCCACAGCAAAAAGGCCACCCTTGGAGGTAATTTACTCTGCCAAATCCTTTTCCAGGGGAATGAACTCACCACAGGTTCCAGTAAGGATCTGTAATAAGTGCGAACAGAGAACAAACCATTCCGTGCCTCCTTCCACCTACTATAGTCCTCATCTCCTATCTGAATGTGCACATCATACATAGAGGCCAAGAACAACGCATAGTCATCCAACTCCCAATCATGTAAGCCCCTCTCGAAAGCGATGTTCCAGCTATGACTCCCATTATTGATCGTCATAGCATCACTAACCATAGTTGAAGGCTCTTAAATGAACATTGGAACTAATCAAATATTGATTTAATATTTGTAGCGTTCAACCCTTAGAACTCATCAAATGATTAGGCACCCTTTGTGCAGTTCGCAAATCATGGTTTTTGTTTTCGCACATCAACGAGTCTAAAGTTTAATATACCTTAGGTTCTTGGTTCGTGAGGCTCGGGTCAGGATTCTATCGTCTACAATCTAAATTTGCGCTTTCCCGACGTTTCAAACTAATTCCACGATTTCCACACTGATCTCGTTCCCGGGTTTGCGTCATTTGATATCAGAGCTTGGGCTCCAAATTCATGTTCTATCTTTTTTTTTATATTTTGAGTCTTTTGTTTTTGTTCTTCGTGTCCGTTATAAATTTTGAGTCTTAAATCCAGAAAATTCCAAAAAAAGAGTCAAAAATTGTTTCTGGGCTAATCTAACATCCAAATCAACTTCCGTTTGTTTCTTTGATCTCGTAGTCAATTTTCGAGTTTATAAAAAAAAAAAAAATAAATAAATTACCGTTCACGAACTATTCATCCATATTGTTTCCGAAAAAAATTATTTGGATTTATTTTGGGAATCATCAATTTTTCCTATTATCAATTCTAAATCCAAAATCTGTTTCTAATCAGTCCAATCCAAATTCAAGGACCACTTTCTTGAATTTAAATATTACTCATTCAATTGTCCAATTCTTTTCTTGAGTTTTCTTGATTATGCCTACGTAAATGATGGATGTTTATTGCGGATTTATTTTCCAAACTCGGTGTTTTGTGAGTAGCACCGTATGCAGTCTGGCTATTGATAAGGAGTACATGTCAAACTTAGCTAATATCACGATGGTTGAAAAATTGGGGTTACCTTTACAACAACACTCTAGGCCTTATAAGATGACTTGATTGAAGGAGTGTGGAAAGATAGATGTGACCAGACGGGTTTTATTGAATTTAACCATNCTGCCAAATCCTTTTTCAGGGGAATGAACTCACCACAGGTTCCAGTAAGGATCGGTAATAAGTGCGAACAGAGAACAAACCATTCCGTGCCTCCTTCCACCTACTATAGTCCTCATCTCCTATCTGAATGTGCACATCATACATAGAGGCCAAGAACAACGCATAGTCATCCAACTCCCAATCATGTAAGCCCCTCTCGAAAGCGATGTTCCAGCTATGACTCCCATTATTGATCGTCATAGCATCACTAACCATAGTTGAAGGCTCTTAAATGAACATTGGAACTAATCAAATATTGATTTAATATTTGTAGCGTTCAACCCTTAGAACTCATCAAATGATTAGGCACCCTTTGTGCAGTTCGCAAATCATGGTTTTTGTTTTCGCACATCAACGAGTCTAAAGTTTAATATACCTTAGGTTCTTTGTTCGTGAGGCTCGGGTCAGGATTCTATCGTCTACAATCTAAATTTGCGCTTTCCCGACGTTTCAAACTAATTCCACGATTTCCACACTGATCTCGTTCCCGGGTTTGCGTCATTTGATATCAGAGCTTGGGCTCCAAATTCATGTTCTATCTTTTTTTTTATATTTTGAGTCTTTTGTTTTTGTTCTTCGTGTCCGTTATAAATTTTGAGTCTTAAATCCAGAAAATTCCAAAAAAAGAGTCAAAAATTGTTTCTGGGCTAATCTAACATCCAAATCAACTTCCGTTTGTTTCTTTGATCTCGTAGTCAATTTTCGAGTTTATAAAAAAAAAAAAAATAAATAAATTACCGTTCACGAACTATTCATCCATATTGTTTCCGAAAAAAATTATTTGGATTTATTTTGGGAATCATCAATTTTTCCTATTATCAATTCTAAATCCAAAATCTGTTTCTAATCAGTCCAATCCAAATTCAAGGACCACTTTCTTGAATTTAAATATTACTCATTCAATTGTCCAATTCTTTTCTTGAGTTTTCTTGATTATGCCTACGTAAATGATGGATGTTTATTGCGGATTTATTTTCCAAACTCGGTGTTTTGTGAGTAGCACCGTATGCAGTCTGGCTATTGATAAGGAGTACATGTCAAACTTAGCTAATATCACGATGGTTGAAAAATTGGGGTTACCTTTACAACAACACTCTAGGCCTTATAAGATGACTTGATTGAAGGAGTGTGGAAAGATAGATGTGACCAGACGGGTTTTATTGAATTTAACCATTGGGAGATATAGTGATGAAGTTTTGTGTGATGTAGTACCGTTAAAATATTTTCATATTTTGTTGGGAAGACCTTGGAGACATGAGAGGAAGGTTGTGTATGATATGGGGAGGAACAGATATAAGTTTTTTCAGCACGGGGAAAACATCACTCTGGCTGGTTTGACACTACAACAGCCCTTTGCAAACCGATGGAAGGTGATAGATGAGGCAGAACGAGAAAAGCAAGAGAGGGAGACGACCACTCCTAAGGAGAACACCGAAGTTGAATTGCAGGAGTCCAGAAATAGGGAAGTTGAAATGGAGGATGGTGGATTGAAAAATACAGTTGATATTGGGGAGAGTGAACCAATTAATGAGCCGGAGCACGAGCAGACTGATACAAAAATAGTAGAGTTCACCAAAAGAGTGAGAAAATAATAGAAGAATGTGTTGAGCAAATTGTTGAAAATATTGTGGAGAATAGAGAGTAGGGTTTCATCGTTAAGCATGATGTGGTGGAGACGATACATTATGAGTACGAGGACCCATATCTCGTTTTTTGGGAAGATAACAAATTCAATCGTGTTTTGCTTAATTCTTTCTTTCAGGTTAATCGTTGTATGTGTGAGTTTATACAACATTTATGGCTGATTGTGTTTGTGATGCAATACATCTATACCTACAAAATGGATGGATACCGTGTATTGATCATATGCCATATAAGGAAAAAAATTTCATTTGATCCAGGTGGTGCAATGATGACTTGGGTAGCAGGCTGGTTATCCCCTACGCGATTACAAGGCACAGATTCGAGGACGAATCATTTCGAAAAGAGAGGGGATGATATGATCCGAGATTGGCAATCACTTTATCGATTTTTGGAGTCCAAATTGAAGAAGTTGACAAGTTAAGATTCAAGTTTCGTGAAGGGTTCGGAAGTCGAAACGAGTTGGATTCAAGGTTCAGAAGATATTTGGAAAGAAAACGAGTGGCGTGAATTAAAATGGGCATAATTTTCAGCTCGGGTGTCGAATTTTCGCCCATGAGTATAATTCGGAATCATCACGAAATTCTGCACAAGGTTACGCGGACGCATGGTACTTTTGGGCTTTCGATCGCACAGAAACATGGCATAAAGTTGGATGCGAATTTGGCAATTTTTGGCAGTTTCCTAGTTGAATTAGAATTCCATATTTTTAGCATCTTTTACAATATTAGAATTATATTTTCATGCAATTAGGGTTTTTTTGAGGTTTCATATAAATAGGATCTTTATTTCATTGTAAGATCAAGACTTGATTATGAATTAATGAGATTTTTCTCTCTTCTTGTTCTTAAATGAACATTAGAACTTATCAAATATTGATTTAATATTTGTGGTGTTCAACCCTTAGAACTTATCAAAGGATTAAGTACCATTTGTGGCGTTCGCAAATCATGGTTCTTCAATCCGCACATCAACAGGTCTAAGGTTTAATATACCTTAGGTTTTTGGTTCGTAAGGCTCGGGTCAGGATTCTATCGTTTACAACCTGAATTTGGGTTTTCCCAACATTTCAGACTAATTCTACGATTTCCACGCTGATCTCGTTCCCGGGTTCGCGTCACTTGTCATGGACATTTCACAATTAATGGTGAAGATAACTTAATGGATACACTATCATGTGTGATTGGAGACTTAATTGCCAATATTATTCTATTTCTAACACTAACAACAAGAAGAAGCAAAGGCCATACCTTCGAAAAATGAGCATGCATTAAGCATGCTTGTAAATAGCTAGCTTTTCGAGCAAGCCTAAAGAAGGCAATAAAATTGCTTGTTCTACAGGCTCTGCAATTAAGTAATGAAACTATGATTAACAGATGATCAACACACACACACACACACACAAAGGAAACTTTCATGCAAATCTAAGAATTCACAACCTGGCTACATCACGGGCAAATAACACATCTGGAGTTTGCCGCATTTCTGGTGTCATCTTGGCCAGATCAAGCGACAGCTCTGCAGGTTCAACCTGACATGATTTTCTTATTTTCACAGAGAACATGGGAATGAGAGTTGAGGAATCATGTCCAATCATAGAAGACTTACTTTATATCCTGGATGCTTGTCGAGCTTGAGGAGTGCATAATAACCTCTGAATTCTCTTTCTGATGCCACATGTATTCCTTTCTTTCTGTGATCATCGTACAACTGGAATAATTCAACCGATGTTTTGTTCATCTGCTCAATATTTAGGTGAGCATCAAATCCCTCAGAGAATCCCTCTCCTTTGGTGTATTCGCATAACTCATGCATGGCTATTATATGAAGTCTTATCTGTGACAAGGACATTAGCAAGAGTAATTAGTCTTCTGAAATTGCCTATAAATAATCAATGTATATCATCAAACACAAAAAACAGTTTTTGTTTAGAGGATTATTTTACAGAGAAGAAAATTACAAAAAGCAAGATAATACAAGACTCTTAAATGAAAGGAATATATTCATATATATGAAAAAAATAATGATAAAAATAAGAAGTAAAAAATAAAAGTTACCATTTTCTTCATCCAATGTAAGAGTGGAGAGACTAGATACTGAATGAATGGATAGTTATACATTAATTATCATCCAATCTCGTGAGCTTTCATAACACAGCTACTATGATGGCATTTAAAAAAATTATTTATGTTTAGAGAGGACAAGCAGAAAGAGAACAGACCATCTGCTCCAGCATCCTGATGGCTTCCAGGTTAAAAATATGTTGCATCCTCAGGTCCATACGGATTGCCCTCATCCTATCCCACAAGAAGTTATACAAGCCAAGAAAACTATCATCATAAGGCTGATCCAGCAAATCCAGAAGATAACCCATCGTCTTTTGCAGGATTGGCATTGGTCGTATTAGAACTGCTTCCCTCTCTGCTGTCCTAGTGTACTGAAGTATCATATGCAATTATTCATCAGCTTGCTCTATGTGATAATGAAAGTTTCTTTTCTACTTTATCATTATTTGTTATGAGAAATATGCAGATTCGAAATTTTTACCTTTTTAACGGCGAGAAATTTGGCAGTTTGATTTCTATCGCCTTCAAAGCGTTCGTAATGGTCGAGATCTCCTTTTCTTTCTCGTTCTGATCTCTCAGACTCTAAAGCATGACAAAAAGATGAAACGTCAACTCTTGCTACGAAAAGCCAGAACTTCATAAACAAAATGCAAAGTTGCTCTTAGGAAAGAGAATAAAAGTTCTTGACTTTCCACACTTCACAAACTTCTCTGGGCACCGGATTGTTGAGTGAGCCGGAAGTGGAGGTCAATACTTAAGCCCTTGATTAAGTGACAGAAAATAGTTCCTATGAAACGTCAACTCTTGACATGAAACACCAGCACTTCATAAACAAAATGCAAAGTTACTCTAGGAAAGAGAAGAAAAGTTCTTGACTTTCCACACTTTACAACGTTCTTTGGGCACCAGGTTGTTGAGTGAGCAGGAAGTGGAGGTCAATACTTAAGCCCTTGATTAAGTGACAGAAAATAATACCTATGCATTCAATTGATGTATTCAATCATGACCAAATGCATCACATGCACATGATAGAAATCTTCGTTTTCTATGATGGCAAGAACAATTTTCATGGCATCAAAAACTTGGTATAAGGCAGTTGGAGCCGTGATGACTGATGATTATACCTTGCTTATGTGGCATGAAAAAGGCTCTGGAATATATTATTCTGTTATATCGTTGTTAGAAACTATGAAACAAATATCATTGAGACATAATAAAAAAACAGAGAATTCGTATAACCAGTGTCTTAGGAATGCAAAGAGAAAGACCCTAGTTATAGAGTGGGTTAAAATTAACTGTAAAAGGAAACAATCTACACTATCACTCCCTTATAGAGTTAATCAAAGGGTTGCCTAAGAGCGTATTTGGCTAAGCTTAAAAGGAGTCAAGTTACTATAAGTAACTTTTTGTCTCCTAACATGTTTGGATAACTTACCATCAAACCCCTGCTTGGTTTAGCTAAAAATCAAATTTTTAGTAGATTTTGATAAAAGCGATTAAATGAGCAGCTAAAAAGTTAATAAAAGATGTGGATCCCGTGAAATGTGGGGTAGAAAATGAGTTTTAGAAAATGGGGCCAAACAAGGACCAAGTAAAAAAAAAAAAAAAAAAAAGTCACTTCATTAGAAAGTAACCATACTGTCAAAATAAGTATTTTACTTATTTTCAACTTTGACCCGTAGAAAAAAATGTTAATTTGAAATTTACAACCTTCTCTAAATATCCTAAATCAAGAAACAAATTGAAAACCTAAATTTCTAGGATTTGAAAAAAAATCTATACTACTTGTATATATCCTAAGGAAATAAATACAAGAAAAGGAACTGGCGAACAAGGAAAGCCAAATTTACAACAAAACCATAACAAGGGAACTTTGTGATGTTTTAGTATGCTAGTTTTGCAGACCGCGTGAATCTCAATTTTACACATGGCACAAATGCGGGAAACAACTTGATGATATTAAATTTGGCCGAGATAACTTTGATGAGAGAGGCTGATGACCACAATACTGGAGCTTAAACATTGTCTGTACAAGCTTAAATTGTGAAGAAAGTTTAAATGATGTACCAGGACACATATCTGGACATGATCCAATTATAATGCTGGATGGTGTCGGGCCTTCATTATCGGAGATAACATTGCTATCCGTTGTAGGATCCTCAGTATATTTTTTTTGTTCCGGCATTGATTGATTCTGTCTTATTACAGGAACCTTCTGGTTTGAAGTTGTAGAGTCGCTCTGGCTAAGTTCATCCTTAAAGCGGGCTAAACGTTTTGCTTTGGCTTGCAGTTCTCTGCAAACAATGGGATCAATAAAGGACAGCAACGTGATAAACTGAAATTTTATCATGATAATTAATGCAGTTACTAAAATATAAATCAGTGCAATACACATAGCCCTTGTTTGGGCTCCATTAAAATCAAATTTTGGAGAAAAATGTATTTTGGAATAGTGATTTTTTGAAGAATATGTGGTTAAAAAAAGAAGGAAAAGTTTTGGATTTACGTGTAATATTATTTTATTGGAGAATGTGTGGTTGAAAATATGAGAGAGAAAAATGCATTTTTTTTTAGAATAGAGCCCAAACAAGGGCATAATGTCCTACCGCTCAATTTCATCTGCAGAATCGGGATCCCGTCGAAAACCTTGGTCAGGAGTAGATGAGGAAGGTATCTTGGATCTTTTGGCAACTGGAAAGTGCTTTGGCTTGCTTGCAATAACTTCAGGATTATCATATTCTCCAGGTGTTGAAGACTGCCTCTTACTTGGAAAATCTTGACCTCTTTGAGGACTATTATTTGCCCGCAATTTGGGTGGATATGTAGTAGGACTAACAAAGAAATGAGGAGACAAACTTAGCAAAAGAAAGGAAACCTTTGTCCAGTTTCGTATAATGTAAAGAACAAACTTTCTTTTCAGTGTTAAATAGCGAATATAGAATTCCAGACACCAGCTTTGATTAGAATCAATATGTCAGTTCCTGGACCCACCAGGGAATTGTGCGTGTTACTCAAAAGACAATTTTAATCAACCTTCCTCCGAAAGGGAGAGGCAAAAAGAAGTGCTCAAGTGGATGTCATTCAGTAGCAATTATAAAAAAGATTATATTATTTCCAAGCCAAAAGACGGTACTCTCACATTCTGCGCAATCCAAGACAAGCAATTAAGATGAGTTTGATAAGGCAAATCACACTGCATGGTGTATAAAAAGTGAAAAATGTTCCTCCAAAAGGGACAGTCAAAAAGAAGTGCTCGGGTGGGAGTCATTCAGTGGAAATTATAAAAAGATTATATTATTCCCAAGCCAAAAAGACAGAATTCTCCAATTCTACGCAATCCAAGATAATCAACTAATGAACTTAGAAGCAATTAAGACGAGTTTGACAAGGCAAATCACACTGCATGGAGTATTATTTGAAGTGTTCTAAACAGCTCAACAAAATGTTCAACTATTGCTGAAACTTAAAAGGGAAATAATTTATCAAAGAAACTTAAAAGGGAAATAAGTCCAACCAAAAAACCCACACTAACCCAAATCCAGTCTACGAACAAAGCATTATTGATTTGAGTTTTATGAATTTGAGAAATTATGTTTTTTGTAGGAAACTTGAAATTATGAATTTATTTATTTATTGATCAGCATTAAGCCCTTGTTTGGTGGTAATTAAAATTAGATTTTTAGTAAATTTTGATAGAAGTTGATAAAATATGTGGTAGAAAAGTTGTGAATCCCATGAAATATATGTTTATAATTAATTGTTGACTTGATTTAGATTAAAATCTAGATTTTAATCCCTATCAAATAGTGGCTAAATAAAATAATATTAAAAAAAAAAAAACGTCGTGTAACGCCTATGCTTGACCTCTATACTTTATGTAACGACCCGGGTCCCACTTAACGGGGTTGTCCTGACCGTTAGATCGACGATGTACTGTCTCCACTGTACCAACATAGGTCTTTTCAGCATACTTTGTCCTCACTCGCACGCTCCCCGAGAAAACTTCCCAAAGGGTCACCCATCATGGAATTGTTTCAGGCCAAGCATGCTTAACTGTGGAGTTTCTAACGATGGACTTCCGGAAAGAAGGTGCACCTTGTTGGTATGAGTAGGGTCTATCAAATCTTTTTAAACTTTCCTGATTTGGGTATTACAATCACCCCTCATTAGACTCACGACGTCCTCGTCGCGCTTGATCCATCTGAGGATCCGTTGCCAGGCGTTAGGATTCTAGAGGTAGCTCCTACGGGTTCAAGAGATGGCTCCGCCCTATGACGTAGCACTTTGTCCAATATAGCACTTAGTTCCCGATTTTCTACTGGCAACAGGTCTCTGATACCATTTGTAACTACCCGAGTCCCATTTAACGGGTTGTCCTGACCGTTAGATCGATGATTTCCTGCATAGCACTTAGTTCCCGATTTTCGGCTGGCAACCGAGCTCTGATACCATTTGTACCGACCCAAATTTTCAAGAATTTTGACTTTGTGGAAAGAAAAGACTTCTTCAAATTTCAGTCATCTTCCTTGAGTTCTGAATCAGGGCACGTGATTTGAAAGTCTAAACTGCAGTTGCGAAGGTGACGTTGGTTGCTCAAAAGACAAGGAGAGGGAACAATCAAACTCAAGATTTAGAGCTGTTATTATTAGTACAAGTGTCCAAAATTCTGTGTATATTCAGAGAATGGGGGAGAAGGTGCCAAGACTAAACTTACCGCTGAGCTTCACCAGAAGGAGAATATTGGTCTCCTGCATATAGATTATTCTGGAAAACCAAAGGAGGTGATCGTGCTTGCTGAGGAACCAAGTAGCTCCTACTATTAGAAGGTAAATCTGAACGACTGCCAAAATAGAGCAAAAATGAATAGAGAACAAAAAAGTTACAGTTCAAAATATGTAAGAGAAGACCATTTAATACAGAATGCACCAACAAAATTCAATACAACACATCATAACTTAAAAGTTGACAGAACTAAATATTTCCCAGAGACTTATAAATGAGGCATCATATATTTAGCTACAGCCATAACCTGTTGGGTTAAAAATCGATGGGCACATTCCACATGCAGACCCCAAAGTTTGGAATCAGTCGCACTTCCATCACCAACTTTTTTACTTGGCATGCCACTCCTCAACCTTACATTTTTATTACACTTTAGTCCTAATTCCCAATTTCCATCAAATAGAGGCATTAAATCCATACCTGCCAGTGCAATACCCACCCCTCCAAAAGAAATTTTATAATAAATAATGTAAATTACTGCAATCGAGTAAGAACTTATGTATATAATTACAAATAGTTAGTTCATTCATACATGGAATCATAGGCTGAAGAATACATCTGCAATAATATTTTTATACTTGAGAAGTTCAGTCCATACAACAATTAGACTGATACCAATTAAATTTATATACTTTCTCTGGTACCCAGAAAAGGGCTCAGCATGAATATATAAGTTAAGAACAGAAGTTCTAATAATCTTGGAGCAATCAACAAAGCTTTTCACTTCAAAGACGTAATAAAGTATGCAGTCGTTAGTAGGGGTACTTAACCACAGCTTTGTGCAAAAGCTTCGAACATTTTCATTTCAGCAAGGGCAAATAGCAAAGAAATTATTGTGTGAGTTGGCTTCATAGACAAAAACAAACAACTTTTAACAGCCAAACAAGTTGTACTAGGAAGGTAAAACTTACATCTTTAATGGGAGTATTTCTAATACTAAAACCTATCAAGCCATTACCAATAACACTCCCATAGCATTCATATGAATGAACTGGACATGAATTTTGAATAAGAACAAGAAGATTGCACAGTTTATTACCTCTGAGTTCCAGCAGAAGGGCGATAAGAACCCATAGTTGTGTAGCTTCTGTCAATGGCCAAATGCTGTCCCTCCGGAGCATCAAGATCACTATATTCAACTAAATGTCTACAACCAATGCCAAAGAATAGAAGTAAACTTTCGAAACTTCAATCCCGAATACACGTCTAATCTTGGAAATACAGCATCCCACTTTTTCTCTCTTTTTTAAACAACCCAAAGGTTTATCCATTTCGCAATCAAAAACCACACGTACACACAACAAAGACGCATATATACAGATCTTGGAAATACAGCATCAAGAAATATACATTTCTCAGTCAAGAAATATTTAAATCATACATATATCTTACCTGGGAGATCTTGGAAAAGTAGGCATGGGAGCAGGGGGCGAAGTGAAATTGCTGAGAGGGTTTTGAGGATTTGGTTGCGTAGTTGGACCTAAGTTCTTCCCAAATGCCTGGAATGCCATTAAGTTACAAATATGAACACGCGCTGATGGTGTAATTGTTTGTAATCTACGACAATAAAGATCAAATCTTTCAGCGATTTAAGATTTCGGAACTGATGAAGGGGAAGCTGATTATCAGTCACAGAAATTGAGTAAAAAGTTTCATTAGTCACTGAACTTTATTTCGCTTCTGAACTTGCAAACAATCCACTCCATCCCTCACTCAGCACCCAACCGGTGGAAGCAGGCGGACGTGGCTTGACGGAGGTTGATGTGGCAACCGACAGCGTCAATAGTGATACACGGTGGACGCGATTTCCATTTTAAAACACGATCCTTCACGATTCCATTGAAGATTGAATACCATTTTCCCCAAATCAAATTCGCAGGAACCCTAATTCTATCTCCCCTAATTCAAAATCCCTGGAAATCGAAGTTCTTCCTCTACCTGAGGCAACGAAACTTCAACCCTAATCCTAAATCCGAGCCCTAGAATAGATTTCATTCAAAACTCTCCCCCAATTCGATTGTTCCGGAAGTCGCGATTGCAGACCTTCGTCTTCCAAGCAACGCCAGACGCAGCTGATGGTTTGATCGTCGACCCTTGTTTGCTGCTGAATGGTCGCATATGGCAGGATCCCTAAACCGCGCCTCTGATGGTTTGATTTAAAATGTTGCACACATGGAAGGAGAATGTGGATAAAGTTCTCTCTTTTTTCTTGGATCAGCTTCTTGGCATTATTATGTCCGGACATGTTGGCTTAAAATTCAATTAAAATTAAAAATATTATCGTTATTGAATCCCACTCGTCTAATAAAAGTCAATAATAACGACTAATTTTTCAATTTTAATCCGATTTTAATCTCTACCAAACACGCTCTTAATGTTTTATTTTCCAAGGGGAAAATTGGGGGAGGATGAGGGATTTTACTTGGAGATTTGGAAAAATTTAGGAGAATGTGGATAAAGTTCTCTTTTTTCTTGGATCAGCTTCTTGGCATTATTATGTACGGACATGTTGGCTTAAAATTCAATTAAAATTAAAAATATTGTCGTTATTCAATCTCACTCGTCTAATAAAAGTCAATAATAACGATTAATTTTTCAATTTTAATCCCTTCCGAACACGCCCTATATGTGCTTGGATTTTGTTAATCAGAATCTTCTGATATCTTCTAGGTCCATGCTATCCTGATGGCGAAAGGATGCCCCGCGCACCTCTCTTACACAGGTCCGCCTTGTGAGCCACTATTACCTAACAATAGGTGGGCTCGGCCTCCCTAGCCTATGAATGAGCCACTATTACCTAACAATAGGTGGGCTGGGCCTCCCTAGCCTATGAATCACAGGGAATTTATTCCTTACAGACAACCTTCTGAAGGTCCAATTCCTGTGGCGAATAGAGGTTTGTCCTCGTTTCTTTTATCTATTGGGAAGTAATGGATTTGATTTTGTCAAATGATCTTGACATTTCCGCTGCATAGTCTAACAACATTACATGGGGTCTTCTACTTACGCCCTCTTGTTTATTAATGATTTTTTTTTTGTCTGCATCTTACTTTTTTATTTGATTAAAAACATTTACGAGATGCTTCATTTCATCAGTTAGGATTGACTAAAAATAGTGCAAAGCAATTGTGTACTTGAGACTTCTGGCTAGCACTAAGATGATTGTTTGGTGGAGCTTATTTATTTATTTTTTATTCTTTTTCTGTTGGTTCCAGGGTAGAAGTAGTTTAGCAAGTAAACACATTTACATACATGGAGTTAGTTGAACTCTTGGGAAGTGTTTTTAATTCCTTTTGGCGTTTCAAGTCCTAACTATTGGAGACCAAGACGAGCAATCTGACATAACCATATCATCAAGTGGTATGTTGCTGCATTTTCTTACATTAAGGTTTTGAGCTATCCTTTGCACATCCCATTTATTTAATTGTTGAATGTGTTTTTAGGGGTAAACATTTTTTTTTCCATCTAGGTGCCATTTTTTTTCCATTTTTTTGGGCAGTTAATTAATTCATCATTAGATGATGAGGGACTGCTGCAGCTTACTCCAGAGAAGCAATCTAAGTGGCCAACTGAAACAAAAGACATGGATGTAGATCACCATGATAGTTATAACGAGAATAAGAACGAACATAGAGAGTTGAAGACTTATAATACTGTTGTAGAGAATAATGCATGATCAAGAGCAACCAACTGATGGAAAGGCACCAGATAAGACATGATTCTGGAGGATAAAATGGTCACTGCACAGGAGGCACAGTGCAGACTGATTTTCAGATTCTGTTGTACAGCATCTTCTTGTTAAAATTTTGTTGTATAGTGTTTCATTTTTCAGTCAATAAGTTTTTATTGAGTAGTGTTCTAGGTTATTCTTACTCATTGTATATATAGAGGTAAAGCTAAACGATTGTAATTAATTCAATTCAATTCCAAAAGGAATTCATCAGATTTGCTCTGTTATTTCTTTACAAAGAGTGCATTACATTCCTTCTTCTCTTTCATTTTCTTACATGGTATCAGGGCCATAGTCATGGCTAACAAACCTCCAAATGTTGTCTGATATCATACTGATGACACTTACCAACAACCACCTCAATATCCTACTGATGACACTTACCACCAGCCGCCTTCAAGCAACAAAACATAACATTCTCCTTATTCCCATCAGCCATATCAACCGAAAGTAGCCTTCCTACAGCTCCTCATTACCCTTCTTATCATCAATGTTCTGGTACTTCCTATTCCAATTCTTCACCATCTAACACTATCAACTCTCTGTCAACTACTCAATATATATTTTTCTTTCACTAAAAACACCATATAATTTTTCTTTCACAGCTATGCATTACATAACAAATGGTTGGATGATATAGCTATATAACATGACTCCAGGCAAAAAATACATTTGCACTGATGTAAGCATAAAACAAAAAAAGTAGCTGCAGGTCCAAATTCAATCTGTTAACAAGATCCCAACTCAAAACGAGATGATTCAATCTAATCATTTACCGCACAACAAAAAAAATATATACATATAGCATCCATTGACAAAAATGTCATTGCAAATGAGATGTCATTCCACCACAAAAGTAGCTGCTAGTCCAGATTCTTTTACTACTCTATTCCATGCCCTTTCTTCTCTCATGTTGCAACTCATTGACCAAAGTAGCTGCTGGTCCAGATTCTAAGATCCTTGTTGGCGATCCTCTTGCAACCATATGTGTAGGCATGAATTGCATTTGATGGTCTTCACGCATGTCTTGGCTCAATGATCCCTTCCCTCTTGTGGCCACCATTTTATCGTGTGAAATCATGGGAACAAAATATGAATTGTATTGATGCATACCGACCAAATTTTATTAACAACTAGATCTTTTCTTACTTTTTCATTAACCGATACATTGCAATTGTATTGAACTGGTTCTATTTCAGCTTCTACCCAATCCTGTGAAAAGATAGAAAATAATAAGCTGGCATTAGTAAAAATTAACATTAAAGTTAATGCAGATTATATGTACATCAACTTCGATATAGCTAAACAATCTAAGGGTGTTCCATCATCTCAGTATACAGCCTCCACCTTCTCCTTCCATGCGTGCAACTTTTTAAATCAAACCATCAGAGGCGCGGTTTAAGGACCTTCCATATGCGACCGTTCAGCAGCAAACAAGGGTCAACGATCAAACCATCGGCTGCGTCTGGCGTTGCTTGGGAGACGAAGGTTTGCAATCGCGACTTTCGAAACAATTGAATTGGGGGAGAGTTTTGAATGAAATCGATTCTAGGGCTCGGATTTAGGATTAGGGTTGAAGTTTCGTTGCCTCAAGTAGAGGAAGAACTTCAATTTCCAAGGATTTTGAATTAGGGGAGATAGAATTAGGGTTCCTGCGAATTTGATTTGGGGAAAATGGTATTCAATCTTCAATGGAATTGTAAAGGATCGTGTTTTAAAATAGAAATCGCGTCCACCGTGTATCACTATTGACGTCGTCGGTTGCCACATCAACCTCCGTCAAGCCACGTCCGCCTGCTTCAAACGGTTGGGGTGCTGAGTGAGGGATGGAGTGGATTGTTTGCAAGTTCAGTAACCGTTCAGAAGCGAAATAAAGTTCAGTGACTATAACGTGACGTTGTGCTAAGTTCAGTGACTAATGAAACTTTTTACTCCATAGAAATTGGAAGTTTAGAGCGCTGCGTGAAACGACGCCGTATCTACAGAAATTGAATTGATTTGTATGGTTTTATTTTCCAGAATCACTAAATGCGACTCTTATAACAATACAGTGCCGAGATGCGATTTTTGTTCAAATCGGAAAGGCAAAGCATTTAAGGTTGGTCCAAAGGCAAGCTTACCAATCGTGCTTGCTGCTGGCACCCAATAACTGCGTTGTTAAAAAGCAATATTAATCGGAAAAATTTACAACTCAGGCTTTATTTATTTCAAAATCAAAAATCAGATCTCAAAATTTAGAATTGCAAAAATCAGGGTTTTCATGAATTAATTAATTATATTTCACAATTATTATATTAAATTAAATATTTATAATAATATAATATAATTAACCCACCTCCACTCCACGCCACCACCCCCACTGCTCCGACGACTATTCCGATGACCAGCGACTATTTCTACGACTGTTTTTCGGACGCGCTTAATTCCGGCGACTACTCCGGTAATCGTTTCACCGTCACTTAATTCCGATGACTGCTGCGATTCCGAGATCATAGATATCTTATTAAGTAGTCAAAAAATTAATTTTCTGTCACAACTTATTAAATTAATTGGTCACAGATTATTTCGAGGTTACAGATAAAAAAATTGAGCTATTCACAATTAACTTCATTGGTCACTGGTAAAAAATTTATAGGTCACA
This sequence comes from Fraxinus ornus, assembly GCA_903798235.1. Lineage (NCBI taxonomy): Eukaryota > Viridiplantae > Streptophyta > Magnoliopsida > Lamiales > Oleaceae > Fraxinus > Fraxinus ornus. The sequence goes on along the minus strand of CAIGRF010133219.1, from coordinate 30,598 downwards.
GATTTTTTTTTATTTTTTTTATGGAGGTCACAGATTTTGAATTGGTCACAATTTAAAAAATTATTCCACATTTGTTGGTCATAGGTCATATTTTCAGTCACAGGTTAACAAATTTTAAGGTCACGGTCTCAATCCCAATACACCAACAATATTTGGTCACAGGTTACAGATCGACCAAATATAGGGTCAAAGACACTTCATCTCACCCGCCACACCCGTCCACAATCCCGATACACCGACAATACCTGGTCACAAGTCACAGACACCTAATATTTAGTCACAAATCAGCCAAATAGTTGGTCACAAACGACTAAATAGTTGGTCACATATGCCTAATTGTTGGTCACAGA